>JAFEMH010000152.1:0-215000 GCA_022495995.1 Adenophora triphylla var. japonica | reverse complement strand
ATATGGATTCAGTAGCTAGTAGATACTGAATCCATGTGTATTTTAAACATTACACTTGAATTCAGTAGCTAATTAGCTACTGAATTCATGTGTATTTGATGAATTCAAGTGAAATGTTCAAAATACAATTGAATTCATTAGCTACTTAGCAAATGAATCGAAGTATATTTTGAGAATTTCATTGTTGGCCATTTTTTTTTCAAACCCCTATATTTAGAGATGTAGCTTGATTCGTGTCGTCGATACGAGAAAACAGTGCTCTCGGATTTTTTTTTCAACTTATAGATTTTGAGATATTTAGTTTTGAAATTAGGAAAATTTAAATGATGATGTGGCAGTATCTCCCAACTTTCACAAATATTAAAAAATTGCCACCATTTTTTTATAAAAGTATTTCTAATATAAACCATTAGTTTATCTTAATCCGATGGTTGTGATTGGTTCTAATGATTCTCATTTTAATTAGGTACTCATTTGAGCACCCTCATATAGCTGTCGAATAAGACTACTAAATGTAGGAAATATATATATATATATATATATATATATATATATATATATATATATATATATATATATATATATATATATAAGTCAAAACGGAAGCTTGTGATAATGTCACGTGGATAAGTTTTGAAAAACTGGAAATCTAGAGTGTCACATGGCGCTACCTCTATACCTATTTAATGTCAATATACATTTACCCCCTCTACTATACACTAAATCCCACTTTGCACCCCCTCACAAAATTCATCTCACTTTGATACCCAATGTTAAAACTATTCCACTTTGTCTCCTGAATTCTAACGAACATTAGAAATTTAACGAAATTAGTCATGTGACATGTATTTTGGTCATTCTAAGTCTTCCATGTACAAGAAATTAATAATAATATTACTTTTTTACATTATTAATTTGTTATTATTTATAAGATATTTAATTTTCTTAGTGGAGTTTTTTTATTTATTTTTTTAACTATTTCTTTGTGTAGTTAAAAATATAAATAACATAACTACCCCGCATGTGATAAAAATATGACCAATTTTGTTAAATTTCTAACGTTTGTTAGGATTTAGGAGGCAAAGTGAGCTGATTTTGACATTGGATTTCAAAGTGTAACGAATTTCGCGCAAGTGTAAAAAGTGGGATTTGATGTATAGTTGAGGGGGATAAACATATTTTGGCTCATATTTAATGATATAACAATTAAAACATTCACAATTATTATAAGACTGTATTATGAGAATACAAGACTTTCTATATTAATACAAGACTTTCTATATTCCTCTGGTTCATTTTCTTTTATTTCTACGGTTGTACTTGCACTAAAAATTGTATTAATAACTAAATACTTTCTAAAGTAGATTGTAATGAAGAAACTTATGGTTACATCACATATGTAGAAATTTTAGAATAGTTTGAAATGTAAAGCGGCACATAAACACTCTTTATATTATTCTTATTTTATTTTTTCTATTACTTATACTAAAAGTGGTATAAGACAATGATGGAAAGTAATATTTGATAAAACCTAACAATACCTATTTCCCATTTATAAATAATCATTCCACTTGTTTTGTAAGTTGAAAAACATTATATATTGATTACTCAGACACACATTATTAGAACGAAAATAAAACGAGTTTATCTGATGAGCCCGGACCTTTCAGACCGGGTCTAAGCTCGATCTGGTACAAAGGCCAAAATATGACGTGATATATCCAAAGACAGCGGCCATCAAGATCGCAAGAGTCAAGACCGCGATCATGGAACACCGTCAACAAGATGACCACGTCAGTCATGATCGTGATGTCCAAAACCGCGTCAACTATGTTGACCGCGGTGTCATACCAGACTCTCGATTTTACCATTAGACTCCAGGTTAAAGTCAAAGCTAGTGAGACAAAGGTATGTACCCACACTGATGCCAAGAGCCGGCTTGTCCCCATCACATTAAATGGTGACTCAGGCGCCTACAATGTACGTAAGGAGCCGCACCAACTATCGCTTGCTTCCTCTGTTCTTGTCCAATCAAGGACATTGCTTTGCAGTAAATCTTAATTTATTGTACGAGTTAACCAAGCACGAACACGTGTCCTAGGTCAATAGACAAATATATCCTACAGGGCTGACATCATCAACAACTCTCTCTTACTATAAGTACAAACACTTGTCCCCATAGACAAAGTAAATGAAAAATCACCATTGTAAGCCACATTATCTAAACCCTAGCACACAACTCACTAATAAATTCCAAGTCTTATTCTCAGTTATTAAGCCTTCAGAGATCTTACTCTCACACCAGAGGGCCTTAGCTGGATTAAAATGCGGCTTGGTCTTTAACGGTGATTACTGTCTTTGTTGTGTTGCAGGTACAATCATCCTAACAAGTCAGATATCCATATTCAGTGAGACCCCAAAAGTCGTGGCGTCATCAGTGGTTCCATTGTCGGAAACCGCTTAGTTTTTCTCGTGTAATCTTGTGTCCTTTCTTTTCGAAACAAACACCTTTCCAAACACTTGCATCAAAAAAACAACTTTTTAGCTTTTTCTCCTTCGGAAATGACTGGCACTCCTCTTCAAAATGCTGGTTTTCTTACTAGGGTAATAATCAAACTTCTACCTCTCAACTAAATCCTGCCAGACCAAGCACCTCAGCCCTTAATAGGTTGGGTGGTCATTCTGTCAACCAAGGATCTCTTACTCCTTCTAAAAGAGACCTTAGGGAGAAGCTTGAGGATGCCCGTAAAAAAAAGACCCCCCAAAATTCAAGTCCAAAATACCACACCTCCCCTATCACTCTTGAGTTAATACTCAAGAGAAACCAAGCTCTGGCTGAGAGGGCTAGGCTCGTGGTTGAGGCCATTGCCATAAATGATGCCCAGCTCGAGTTGGAGGCCAACGGTGGTGTCCCCCTAGAGGAAGGTTCCCATAGGTTCTCCCAAAGAGTCCCCACAAAATCTCTAGCTAGTCAAGATAGGGGGGGATAAAAAGGCTAGAACCAACCCTTGCTGACCGCGGTCACAAGGAAGAAGAGGATGAGGAGATAGGAGAGGGAGCAAAATCTACTCCTCTCCCCGAGAAATCCAAAGTACAACCCACAGCTAAAGCCAAGGGGAAGTCCGTGATTACTCCCTCCAAGAAACCAAAAATGGACAGCATGAACCCAGATTTTCTCACGTTCATGCACCAAATGTGGGAAACCCACCAGCAAGGCTCCACGAAATGTGGTCACACCATGGATGCCTTTGCGGACAAAAATTGTCAACGCGCCAATCCAAAGAGGGAAACCTCCTCAAATAGAGACCTATGATGGCTCTAGCAATGCAAAGTGCCATATGGGTAGGTTTGA
Source organism: Adenophora triphylla var. japonica (assembly GCA_022495995.1). NCBI lineage: Eukaryota > Viridiplantae > Streptophyta > Magnoliopsida > Asterales > Campanulaceae > Adenophora > Adenophora triphylla. The sequence goes on along the minus strand of JAFEMH010000152.1, from coordinate 211,648 downwards.
AGGACAGATGGCCCTATTCTCCTCGGATGAGGCCGTTATGTGCAAAGCCTTGGCTGATTCCTTCACGGGCAAGGTTTTGTCTATGATGTTGGCCCTTAAGCCAAAGTCCCTCAAAAGCTATAATCAATTCAGGAACAACTTCTTGAACTCTTTTGCTGGGGCAGGCAAGCCCGTGAGGCCAAAAACTGACCTAATAAGGGCCAGGCAGAGCACCGCGAAAACCACCAAATCCTACATCACTCGGTTCAGAAAGATGTCCGAGCAAATTGTGGACTTATCCGAGAGAGATATTCAGCTCTTCTTTGAGGGCGGTCTATCCTCCATTTTCTTAAAAATGAACTTTGCTTCGGACAGGCCCAAAAATGTGGAGGAGATGTATGAGAGAGCCTTTGTCATTGTCTCGATAGAAGAGCCCAATGAATTAGCTACCCGCAGGCCGGCCAAAGAAAGAATTGAGCATATGCAAGAGGCCGACCAAGGATCCGGTCGTGATCACGGCCAGGGGAAAAATAGAAACCGCAACACTAATAAACTCAGAAGGTTGGCAGACGAAACAATTTATACTCCCCTAACCGCACCGCGTGCAGCAATCTTAAAAGCTATGGAAGCTCCTCCTCCCCTAATGGGTCGAAGGGCAAGTGAGAGGAGCAAGGCTAAGTTTTGTGACTACCATAATGATCACGGTCACAATACTGAGGATTGCTTCCAGTTGAAAAAGATTATTCAGCAGAGGATTAATAATGGCGAGCTAGCTATATGGGTGGAGGGTGATAATAGAAACTACAATGCTTACACAAATAGGGCAGGAGCTCAACGTGTCCCAGAGAGAAAAGAGAGAGATAATATCGATGAGGACGAGCAAGGGACCTATGATATTAATTTCATTGGAATAGAGGCTCCTTCCAACAAGCAGCTCTCCCATCAGATTAAGACTTTGGAGAAGGTATTCTTGATTCCTTCTTTAACTCCAGAAGAAGAGCAAGAGATAGGATTCAAGAGAAGCAAGCTAGCCTCCACTATCTTCCATTCCACCCAACCTCTAGCCGTCAGAATAAGGATTTTGTGGGCAAACATTAGCAGAGTACTCATTGACACCGGCGTGGCCAGAGACATTCTCTACTAGCATACTTTGGTAAAATGTCTGAAGCTTATCTTACTCCCAACGCAGGTCTACCTGAGGGATTCACTAATCATACTGTCCGCGTGAGGGGAACAATAGACTTTGAAGTTACCATAGGGGAAAAGCCGAAGCAGAAAACTGCCAAGGTCACCTTCATAGTTATAGATCTACAATCCCAGTACAACGTTATACTCGACATCACTGCCCAACCCGCATTGGGAATCATATCATCTGTTCCCCATCAAAGGGTAAAATTCAACACTATGGGTGGAATTGCGGTTATCAAGAACCAGCCCGAGATATTCCTCAGAACATTGGAGGAAAATAGAAAGCAGAAAATCAAGCCACTTGCTCGCAGTTGGATGAGGAAGCAAAGCAGAGCAAAGACAAAGGCAATTGTCTACTTCCTGAGTTCGTGGATATGCTCTCCTTCCGCTCCACCAAAATAGAGCTAAAAAAGAACAGGAAGGCAAAAAGAATGGCTTCGATTCCTGGAGACTATGTTGATAGGGGAATATGGGGAGATGTAGACTGACAAATCATTCATTCCATGACCGCTTCCCTGGAGAAAGTTCCCCCCCCCATCAGCGATCATCATTGACTCTCTCCACAATCGAGAAATCAGCTATCTCTGGCCTAACGACGAGTCGAGGAAGTGGTAATCAATATCCACCATCCCAAGCAAAAAGTTAAGGTAGGTATGGAAATTCACCCCGAGGAAAGAAAGATCTTGATTGAGTTCCTCAGAAAGAATAGTGATGTGTTCGCATGGAGAGTAGAGGACATGCAAGGTATCAGGGAGGACGTGATTGTCCATAAACTCAATGATAGCTCCACCTTCAAATGCCTCCACCATAAACCAAGATACTTTTCTCCGAAAAAGGAGACCGCGATCAAGGAAGAGGTAGAAAAGCTACTTAAGGCAGGGATAATTGAAGAAATATCCAAGGTGGCTTACAAACATTGTTATGGTGAAAAAGTCCAATGGAAAATGGAGGACGTATGTTGACTTCACAGATCTTAACAAAGCTTGCCCCAAAGATTGCTTCCCTCCTCCTAGAATTGACCGTTTGGTAGACTCTATACCCAGGCACATAGTTTTGAGCTTCATTGAAGCATACTCTAGGTACAATCAGATCAAAATGGCTCTGAAAGATTTTGCCTTAGTAGCTCTCATCACCCCAGGCAAAACGTATTGCTACACAATGATGCCCTTTGGGCTGAAAAACGCAGGAGCCACCTAACAAATAATAGTCAACATTGTCTTCAAGGACCAACTAGGAAGAATCTTGAGGCCTATATAGATGATATGTTCATAAAGACAAAGGAGAATTCTCACGAGCTCGACGTGGCAGAAAATTTCTCCAAATTGCGCCGCAATAACATGAAGCTTAACCCCTTCAAATGTGCCTTTGGGGTAAAAGCGGGTAAGTTTCAAGGTTTCATGGTCAATCAGCGCGGAATAGAGGCAAACCCAAAAAAAATCCAAGCGCTTTTAGACATGAACCTCCTGCATGCGTAAAATATGTGCAAAAGCTAAATGGGTGCATCACCGAACTTGGCCGCTTCATATCGCGGTCTGCAGAGAAATGCCTCCCATGCTTCAAAACTCTTAAAGGGGGGGGGGAGAAGGCTAACGAGTTCGCATGGAATGAGGAATGCGATCTAGATTTTGAAGAAGTCAAAAAATACCTCGGGCAGCCCCCTCTACTCAGCAGCCCGGTGTCCGGGGAAGAGCTTTTTCTGATTTTAGCAGCCACTGACTTGGCAGTAGTCGCTGTTCTTGTAAGGGAGGAAAACAACTACCAAAAACTAGTGTACTATGTATCAAAGGCATTGTACGCCATAGAAAGTCGCTATCTTAATATAGAGAAGTTAGCTTATGCCTTGCTTGTAGCTGCTCAAAAATTATGAGCTTATTTTTTTGCACACCCTATAATTGTATTCACAGAAGTGCCGTTGAAAAAGGTTTTACATAAGCCAGAGTCTTTAGGTAGGATGTTAGCATGGTCTATAGAACTCACTGATTTCCAGATCACCTACTCCCCTAGAAGGACCATCAAAGTGCATGCCTTAGCAAGTTTTGTAGCAGAAACATTATTCAAACTTACGGACAACGAACTGGGAAAAAGAAAAAGGGTAGAACCCCAAGAAACCCAAGAAATTTCAGAGTCAAAGATAGATCCACCCAAAGAGAGACCACAAGAAACATGGACTCTATTCGTTGATGGATCTGCGAGCAAGCTATTAATTGGCATGGGCATACTCCTGATCGCACCCTGCGTGGAGAAATTCGAAAGAGCATTGATATTTAAGTTTGAAGTATCGAACAATTAGGCTGAATATGAAGCAATCATAGTGGACATGGAATTAGCCAGAGATATAGGGGTCCCAAGTATCGAAATAAATAGCGACTCTCAGCTCATAGTAAAACAGATAAAGGGGGAATATGACACGAATAACCCAGCCTTAGCCAAGTACTGCGGTCTAGCAAAATCCCTTCTCAAAAAATTTGAATACTATGAGCTGAACCAAATAATGAGAGATGGCAATGCAGAAGCAGACCTCCTCTCCAGAATCACCGAAGAAGAAATTGAGGATCTAAATTCACAATACCAAATCGAATTCGTAGAAGCGCCCGCTATAGATCAGATTAAGATTAACAACATGGAGGACCAGGTCAAGGAATGGGTAGATAAAATCTGAGATTATATAGAGAAGGAGACCATCCCCGGGGATCAATCAAAGGCTAGACTCATCAAAAGGGTGGCCACAAAATACACGGTTATAGACGGAGTGTTGTATCGATGATCATTCACCAAACCTCTACTCCGATGTGTTAAAACTCATATGGTCACCAATTTACTCTATGAAGTCCATGAAGGAGTATGTAGGTCATCCAGGAGCCCACACACTCTCAGACAAAATAAAATTTCAAGGATTCTACTGGCCTACCATGAGAAAAGATGCAGAAGAATACGTAAGGAAATGTGACAAATGCCAGCGATATGCGGACATCCCTAGACTCCCATCAACAGAGCAAACTTTGGTTATACCATCGTGGTCATTTGATGCGTGGGGCATTGATTTAATAGGGTCGTTCCCAACCGCTAGAGTAGGCATCAAATACATAGTAGTGGTCGTTGATTATTTCACAAAATGGACAGAGGCCAAAGCCTTGGCCACTATCTCCTAGGAAAATGTCATCAATTTCGTTCACGATCATATCTGGTGTCGATTTGGAATACCAAGAATAATTATCTCGGACAATGGCACTCAGTTTGCAGCAAAATTTACGACTGAATGCGAAAGAATGAAAGTCCAACACCGCCAGTCCGCAGTAGCATACCCGCAAGGAAATGGTCAAGCTGAGGCCGCGAACAAATTAGTCCTAACTGCCCTAAAGAATAATTTAGAAGGACGAGGAGGATGCTGGTTAGATGAGCTCCAGACCGCATTATGGGTAGTCCGTACCACTGTAAGAAACTCAACAGGAGAAACTCATTTCTCGCTCACTTATAGGTCACATTATGAGCTTTATAGTAACTACTTACTTAAAAACTCTTTAAGTTTTGTCATAAGAGTTAACCTTTTTCACTATGATTACAGTTAATTGTGACCTTTTGAGACTTAAAGGTTTTACCTGTAATGTGGGCTCTAACTGCATATCACTCTCGTCCATTCACCTTAGTGCCTTTATGCGGCCGTGAGGCTAGTCCGAGAATCAGCAGGCGTAACCGGTGCTGGTTTTATATCCGCATTTGGCAGTTGCGCAATTTTGGACTCTTTGGAGTCTGTGGAACAAGTAAGGACTCAATTTTGGCCTTTTTACATACGAGCATGCGGTTAGCGGCCAATGAGGCCACCGCGCATCAGCAAGTGTTTGGGCCGTGCTGGCTTCCATATCCATTTTGATGGTTCACGCATTTGGACTCCATGAGTCTTGTGGCGATCGAGTACGAGATTAATATTGGCCTTTGTACATATAGGCGTGCGATCTGCGATTAATGAGATCACCGCGCATCAACAGGGCGTGTCCAGTTGTTGGCATCCTTGTGGGCATGCAGTCTGCGATCAGAGAGATCACCACACATCAGCAGGTTATGACCATGCTGGAATCCAGTTTTTTTTTTTTTTTTGTAGGCATTCACCTTGTTGCTTTAGTAGTGAGGATATCACTTTCGCCCTTCTTCTGAGTTTACAAAAGTATGCAAAACACCTCATTTTTGATATATTGTTACCTCTATCATCATTTTTACAACACTTTAGTCTGAAAAGGATCAAAAATAATATTTTCTGAGGTGATCGTTGTTCCAAGCGTTTTTGAGATATTTTCCTTCTTCTGTCCGCAGTTTGTAGGTCCGTTCTTTGATAACTTCGGTGACTTGATACGGACCTTCCCATTTCGGGGAGAGCTTGTGAAAACCGGGTTAGGTCCCTTGGATTTCTAAATTCCGTAATACCCAATCTACAATTGAAAAGCCTCTTTTGTTTACTCTTTTGTCATGATGCTTTTTGGCTTTCTACTTGTAGTTAACCATCTTTTCTATTGCCCACATCCTTTTTTCTTTGAGGTCATCTAGGTCGCACCTTCTGGTGGCCTCATTTCGCATCTCATCGAAGTAAGTGACTCTGTAGGAGGGGAGGGCCACTTCTACTAGAGCTACAGCCTCTGCCCACGACCAAACATTGAGTATAAATGATCATTCACAAGTCATATAAGCTTAAAGAGGAAGAGCAAGAATACGAATTTATTAAAGTTACTTCTTTTTATAAACAAAGTATTTAACATTGCAAAGACTCAAAAGCTAAAGACAAGAGTAGAATGGATCAAAAATTAAATCCATTAATAGATAAAGGAAATTACAAAAACCTACATCTATTACATAATAGAAAAAACAAAAATTACAAAGAAAATCCTATTTCTAAACAATTGGTGGAGCAAACACCTGATTTACTTGAGCTTCGGGGGCAGGAGACGGAGTAGGAGTTGGCAAAGAATCAGTTGGAGCAGAGTCTGAAGGAGCAGGCGCTGACCGCATCATAAATAGCTCACTAACCAAAGGCCCATTGGGAAATAGGCGAGCAGCAACGGTTTCCAGAGAATGTTTTTCTTCACCCCACCTTAGTGTATCTAGTTCATCTATTAGGCTGGGGGCGGTGACCGCGGTGACAGAAGGCAAGGTTGATACTGCTGCTGCATCCAGATTATCTATGTCCTCTTGAGCCAGAGGAACCAAAGCATGCCCGGGCAAGCATTCAAGATCTGTAGCAATCAAAGAGCCGATAATGGGCAATTGTTCCACAGAGAATTTGCCCGTGTCAGCCGCTAATTTGTGTTAGCTAGAGAAAATCTCTGAGATCAATAAAGATAGACAAGATAGTGGTGGGTTTTGATGGATATATTTTCATATCCATTTTATACGTTCTAAATTCTATTTATTGCAAAATTTTCGAGTAAAATAGTAGTTTAATTATTTTGTTGGTGTTATTTTATTTTCAGGTTGAAATGAAGGAAATTGGGTGGTTTAAGGTGAAGAAAAGATTAAAATTCGAGACGGAGCGAAACGAATCCAAAGAAGTACTAAGGAATTATTAAATAAAGAAAAGAAGAAAAGAAATCAAGCTGCTGGCTGGCCAAGCAATCAACGGCGGCCGCCCTTGTTGGGCCGAACCACTTCGGCGACCGCCAAGCAACTACGGCGTCCGCCCAACCATTTTCTTCTGCGCCAAAGACCAAGTTCCAGCCACTGCCTTGATTTGTTGGGCCTCCTTTTGTTTAATTGGTGGGCTTAATCTCTTTGGCCCAATTCTCTTTCCCATTTCAGCCGTGGGTATTTTTGTTTAGTATAAAGAGAAAATGTGGAATATTTTAGGTTAAGTTTGGACATTGGGGAACAAGAGAGGCGGAGGAAGTGTTCCATTACTAAGGTTTTTTGTTCCTTTATTTTTTATTTTGTAATTTTTATTATTATGTGTAGCTAAGTTTTTTTATTTCATGGATTGGATTTAGTTTTATTGCCTAATTTCATGTCATAAATCATTTTATCATTGTGCTTTCTCTCTCTAGATCATCTTAGCATTTTAATTGGGGTTTCAAGATTGCAATTTTAGATCTAGTCTCTAATTGGTCTTTTCAACATATTTGTGTTTTTAATTCACTATTGATTTGGGGATTTTAAACAAAGGCACATGCTTTGGTGATAAAAATTGGTTTGATTCCGTTATAGAAGTTAAATTGATTTTGGTTCTTTTAATTCTTTTGATCTTATTGCTTCCTAAATTAATTGCTTGGACTTGATTTGCGAAAAGTGATTGATTTGGAAAGTGAGAGTGTAATCCGGCCGCCTCACCGTCCCACTCTCTATTAAAGTGAATGAACCCTAGTGAGAGTGCACATACTTAATCAAAATTGGCATGAAATGGGTAATTTAGTGAAGTCAAATCCGTGAAACTCGTTTAATATTGTTAACTCTAGTTGTTAATTGTGCTTCTTTTTATTTGTTCTTATTTGCAAGTTTACTTGCTTCTTATTAGTTTTAGTCTTAAAAATCAACCCCCCCTTTTATTTGTTTTTATTACCTTAGTATACACTACTCAAATCGACTCAATCACCCAACAATTCTCCGTGGATCGACCCCTTACTTGTGTACGCTATCATTTTGACACTCGTACACTTGCGAGGTTTGCTTCTTATTAGTTTTAGTCTTAAAAACCAACCCTCCCTTTTATTTGTTTTTATTACCTTAGTATAAACTACTCAAATCGACTCAATCACCCAACAATTCTCCGTGGATCGACCCCTTACTTGTGTACGCTATCATTTCGACACTCGTACACTTGCGAGGTGTTTTTATTACAAGTGTGAGTTTTAACCCATCATGTTTTTGGCGCCGTTGTCGAGGAATTATTTAGATTGAATTTGTTGATTTAGGTAGTGTAAATAGCTTAGGTAGTGTAAATATTTGTGTAGTGTAAATATTTGTGTGGACTCAAAGATGCATAATTTTGGCATTTATGAGTCGTGTGTTTATTGTGGATTATACTCACATGCTTCATATGAGTGTCCTTCAAGGACGTATTCTTTTGAGTGTTATCCACAGGTTCAAAAAATGAGTCTGTTCCATCAGTGGCAACAATATGAACATTTTCCCGACTCCTACAATCATGAGTGGGAAAACCAAAGCCAAGCATGGAACACTTATGAGCCACATTCTTATGATCCACCACAACCTAAAGAGCAATCAAGGGATGAGGATCTGACAAGATGGAAGGAGGAAAATCGTCATCAACAACAACGATTAGATGCAACCATGGATAGGGTGGGAGCACACGTGACTAAAATACTTGAGGCATTGAGGGGTTGGGGGCAAGATACAAGTTCGGTCCCTTCGAAACAATATGAATGGGAGGATGATTCCGATTGTGACGAACTTCCAACTCTCTCTCCGTCTGCTACTAATGTTATTGTGGTTGTTGATGATGATGAACTGAGTGGGCCGACTAGGGAGGTAGAGAAAACATGGCATGACCAAGTGTGTGATGAAATTGAGTTGGCCCTATATGGGGTGGAAGATAAAGTAAAAGATGATGAGGGCATTAATGTTGATGAGGTTGGGCCCGACCAAATTGACGAGCAATGTCTCAACGAAGATCTTCTCCATCCCATTGAAAGTGTGAAAGCCTCCATCATTCTTGTACCTCCCCCTATTTTTGCAGATGAAGAAAGTGGCAAGGACTCCCAAGAGAAGAAGCCCAAGAAACTTCAATGTCAAAAATTCCCTTGGGCACAAAATAATATCCAAGCTAGGGGGATGTATATGGGGCTTAATCTGAAGATAAAGACCCGTGAAAATGCCAAGTGGGCCAAAGGACGAAAGGTGAAGTCCAAACATGAGCGGGGATCTGGTCGAGCTAACGACCTTAAACAAAGCGCTAGTTGGGAGGCACCCCAACATGGTACGAATTCACTTGCTTTCCGTTTTTAATTTTGCATCTTTTATTTTATGTCTTTTACTTTTCATCTCCCTCTCGCCCCCCGAATTTGAGTTTTGCTCTCTTTTGGTTTTCATGCCATGAGGACATAGAACTATTTAGGTTTGGGGGTGGAAGTATGCTTATAATGTTAGTTTATGATGTTTTGTTTTAAAAGAAAAAAAATTGTGTCAAATTGTGTCTTCCTCTCATTTATTGAGGGGAAATGTTTGAACTACGGTGACCTGAGCCTATTTCAATGAGTATTCCGCTCATTGTTTTGGGGACGTAGGCAACCTTTGGTGCGGTCAAGAATTTGAAAACTGTGTTGTTCACTTTATAGTTGGGTTGCCACTCATGGTTGTGATGTTGTGATAAGTTGTTGTTGGTTCTTGCATATTATGTGCCATCTTAGTTATAAAAGTAGAGTTGCATTAGAACATACCTATTTTGTTTCTCTTTTCACCACAACACTTTGCTTGCACGGGATCATGGTCACCAATTTAAGTGACCATTATGGGATCACTTTACATATCCGGGGTAGCTAGAACACGATTGCACAATTGTCAATAACAAGTCAATAGTTTATGAGATATTGGGCATGGCTTATGTGGTCAACTTAGGAAAGTGGGGATTGTAATGTTGAAAAGGGGCAAGTATTTGATGTATTATTCATTGCAAAAAAAAAAAAAAAGAGAAAAAAAGAAAAGAAAAAAAAAATAAAGGTGTCTTCGTAAAGAAGAGTCATGGAATGGCAAGGATCAAAGCAAAAAAATAAATAATAATAAATATAAAAAAATGTCAAGTATTGAATTATGTAATCCTTGGTACCGATTCCTACTCCAAGATTGAATTAACTTTCTTGTACCTACGAAGACACTAATTTGTGCTTAGTTGTTTAACTTGCCCCTTAATATGTCAAAGTTGAAATGGCCATGAAAGGAAATTGGTGAAGCTATATTTTGAGTGAAAGCTTGATTGTAGTGAGGTTCTAATGTAACTAGATAACTTCCTAAGCCATGTTCCCAATATGGATTAAGCGGGTTGACAATTGTGTGAAAGTGCTTATGGAAACCCTTATATGTGTCTTGCATCATCTTTATTGATTTAGAATATTTCTTTAGTGAATCCATAAAGTATCTTACTTTGTTGGCAATGATCCCCCCTCACATCTCTTCACGGTGAAAAGAATCTTAATTGGTATGTGTTAGTGCAATGGTAAGTTTATGTTTATGATGACACATGATGGATTGCAATTTTGGAAAGAATTTTGAGACCGATGGTGGCAAACTTTTTATATTGTGAATAACATCCAAAAATATGTTTTTATTTGTTTGCTTGGTCATTTTTAGTTTAAGAATTATGGGTAGTATTTAGTATATTTGTGTTTTATTTTACTCAGGGACGAGCAAAAGATAGGTTTGGGGGTATTTGATGGATATATTTTCATATCCATTTTATACGTTCTAAATTCTATTTATTGCAAAATTTTCGAGTAAAATAGTAGTTTAATTATTTTGTTAGTGTTAGTTTATTTTCAGGTTGAAATGATGGAAATTGGGTGGTTTAAGGTGGAGAAAAGATTAAAATTCGAGACGGAGCGAAACGAATCCAAAGAAGTACTAAGGAATTATTAAATAAAGAAAAGAAGAAAAAGAAATCAAGCTGCTGGCTGGCCAAGCAATCAACGGCGGGCGCCCTTGTTGGGCCGAACCTCTTCGGCGACCGCCCAAGCAACTACGGCGTCCGCCCAACCATTTTCTTCTGCGCCAAAGACCAAGTTCCAGCCACTGCCTTGATTTGTTGGGCCTCCTTTTGTTTAATTGGTGGGCTTAATCTCTTTGGCCCAATTCTCTTTCCCATTTCAGCCGTGGATATTTTTGTTTAGTATAAAGAGAAAATGTGGAATATTTTAGGTTAAGTTTGGACATTGGGGAACAAGAGAGGCGGAGGAAGTGTTCTATTACTAAGGTTTTTTGTTCCTTTATTTTTTATTTTGCAATTTTTATTATTATGTGTAGCTAAGTTTTTTTATTTCATGGATTGGATTTAGTTTTATTGCCTAATTTCATGCCATAAATCATTTTATCATTGTGCTTTCTCTTTCTAGATCATCTTAGCATTTTAATTGGGTTTTCAAGATTGCAATTTTAGATCTAGTCTCTAATTGGTCTTTTCAACATATTTGTGTTTTTAATTCACTATTGATTTGGGGATTTTAAACAAAGGCACATGCTTTGGTGATAAAAACTGGTTTGATTCCGTTATAGAAGTTAAATTGATTTTGGTTCTTTTAATTCTTTTGATCTTATTGCTTCCTAAATTAATTTCTTGAACTTGATTTGCGAAAAGTGATTATTTTGGAAAGTGAGAGTGTAATCCGGCCGCCTCACCGTCCCACTCTCTATTAAAGTGAATGAACCCTAGTGAGAGTGCACATACTTAATCAAAATTGGCATGAAATGGATAATTTAGTGAAGTCCAATCCGTGAAACTCGTTTAATATTGTTAACTCTAGTTGTTAATTGTGCTTGTTTTTATTTGTTCTTATTTGCAAGTTTACTTGCTTCTTATTAGTTTTAGTCTTAAAAACCACCCCCCCCCTTTTATTTGTTTTTATTACCTTAGTATACACTACTCAAATCGACTCAATCACCCAACAATTCTCTGTGGATCGACCCCTTACTTGTGTACGCTATCATTTCGACACTCGTGCACTTGCGAGGTTTGCTTCTTATTAGTTTTAGTCTTAAAAACCAACCCCCCCTATTATTTGTTTTTATTACCTTAGTATACACTACTCAAATCAACTCAATCACCCAACAATTCTCCGTGGATCGACCCCTTACTTGTGTACGCTATCATTTCGACACTAATACACTTGCGAGGTGTTTTTATTACAAGTGGGAGTTTTAACCCATCAGGTTTTGGGGTGCCATTAGGGGCATTCCATGGGTGACCTAACTAGGAGATGTCTAGGGTCTATTTTTGTAAGGGTGTGTTCATAATTTAGAGGCTATGTTTATTGTTGTAAACATGTGCGAATATTGTAGCATAACAAATTTTGTGATATTAGTTGATATCCTAGCTTGGTAGTGGCCCTAGATGTAGCCGAAAGGGTGAAATGGGTGAACAAATTATGCGTGCTTCTTTTTTTATTACTTTTCATATGGATGTTCCATTCATGTTATCTTTTCCTTGTACACTTGGTATGGGACAAGTAACTGATCGGAGATCACCAATTCCCCAACAGTGCCACATATCGTTGGAAAATTCTTAACGATTACTATCTAATGGAATTAGTTGCTCAGTGTCAATTCCTATTTGTCCTTCTGTTATTTTCATTATTTCCTACTTTTCCGATTCGCTATTGATCATTCCTCTTTAAACTTTTTAACACCATAATCCATGTAATTTTCCTTCTATTACATGTACTTATAAAAACTCCAAAAAGCCATTAAAACACCTAAGGTTGAGTCTCAAACAAGAATAAAATCATATCATTTGGATGGGTAGAAACGCATCCATCAAATACCCCTAAACTTATCTTTTGCTCGTTATCAAGTAAAACAAAAAACTAAAAGAAAATTAAGCTACCTTCTAAACTACAAAAAGATCAGAACATTAAAATCAAAAAATATTTTTGGGATATTCTAATCATATAAAGGGTTGTTAGCCATATAAGTCTCAGATTCTGACAGACGCACAAAAAGATCAGATCGGAGGTCAGATTACTCCTCGAGAAGGGCATAGTAGATGCGCACCCGAGTCGCCTCATAAAAACGAGTCTTTCGATACCCCATCTTTCTTTAAAAGTTGTGTGTGTGTGTGTATGTGCTTTTAAAAATGCATGATGTATATAATGTCTACATTGCACACTATGTATTGAAATAGTAATGGAAGGAAGCCTTAGCAATGTTGGTTCGTGTCTGTCTTTCGCTGGGGAATAGTGTTTGAGTGTTGAATAGTGTTCCAGGATGGACCAAGATTGCTTCAGGAATGTGTATCGGTGTCTGCGGACAGAGTTTCGGCATGCCTCAGGAGTTTCAGGTTTGTTGACTGGACTCGGGCATAGGTTCGTCGTGCGTTGGGATCGTCGGTTGTGCTCGGGCAGAGTTCTGGCCTGCGTCAGGATCGTTGGTTGTGCTCGGAAAGGACCGGGACACCTCGAGATGGAACGGAATGCCTCGAGATGGTCTGGAAGGGCTTCGAGATGGATCGGCAAGGCTTCGGGATGCCTCGATAGTGTCTCAGGAGCGCTCGGCAGTGCTCGGCAGGGCTTCGGAGTACCACGAGGGGCCTTGGAATGCCCCAAAGGGTCTTAGAGGGGCTTCCTGAAGGCTGGGAGAGAGAGGAGAAGAGTGAGGTGTGAAAAATATGAGGGCGGAGCCCTCTATTTATAGGGTCCAGATTCTGGCTAACTATGTCGCACGACACTGTCAGCCATTACCAATTTTTTGGTTTTCCTGGATTTAAGGGAATATTGTGGACTTTAAGGGGATTTTGTAATTGTGATGTCTTCTGGCAAAGTGTGTCGCACGACACAAGCTACCATTTCCATATTTTCCGAAATTCCTAAGAAGTCCTTTTGTACTTTTTTATCCCAGAAAGGCCCCCCTTGGTTTGGTTGGTGGTTTTTGGGATTTTAGAAGGCTACGGGTGTTCGAGACTGCGTTTGTGTGAGTCTGTGGTGTTTCCCGTGCGTCAGAAGGGAGTGATCTAGATTGGGGTACTTATAGAAGCCCCTCAACGACATCACTTACGGAGGAAGTGAGGTCGTCGATAAGATAAGGGTCCTGATCTGGATCGCGTGCTGGGAGAGGATGTGACGTGTAGGTCGGTTCGTGAGGACGTGGCAGTGTCCTCTTGTGATGTGACCACTAAGGTAGGCTGTGAGGACATGGTGGTGCCCTACTGTGTGACCATTTTGGTCGGTTGGCTGGACCCTTTGATAGGATTCCTATGTATCCTTAGCGGGAGTCAAGCCTGATCGTAGTTCGTGTGTGGAGTGAGTGTTGTCGTGCACGAGGACGTGTGATGTCCTCTGACTGAGACTCTGTGTGTGGACATGTCTGTATCCTGTGGGTGACCGTTTAGGTCGATTATGAGGACGTGGTGGTGTCCTAAGGTGACCGTTTAGGTCGGTTGTGAGGACCCTTTGATAGGATTCCTACGTATCCCTAGCGGGAATCAATCCTGATCGTAGTTTGAAGGCCGTTTAATCGTGTGTGTATGCGAGCGTGGTGGTGTCCTGAGGTGATGTGACCACCGAGGTCAGTTGTGAGGACGTGGTGGCGTCCTAAGGTAATGTGACTGTCGAGGTCAGTTGTGAGGACGTGGTGGCGTCCTAAGGATGATGTGACCGCCGAGATCGATTGTGGAGACGTGGTGGCATTCTAAGGTGATGCAACCGCCGAGGTCGATTGTGAGGACGTGGTGGCTTCCTAAGGTGATGCGACCGCTGAGGTCGATTGTGAGGACGTGGTGGCATCCTAAGGTGATGCGACCGCCGAGGTCGATTGTGAGGACATGGTGGCGTCCTAAGGTGACGTGACTGCCTAGGTAGATTGTGAGGACGTGGTGGCGTCCTAAGGTGATGATGTTTTGGGACATTTATGCGGTCTTCCGGACCGAGTAATTTAAAGCCTTTTCGGCTACGGATAGTGATTTGGGAGGTTTTTTGCGGTCTTTCGGACCGAGTAATTTAAAGCGTTTCGAGCTACGAATCATGCTGGTGATGGTGAAATTGTGAGCGTGGAGGCGTTTGTGCCTTGGGATTCGTGTTGGAAGGCATTCGTGCCTTGGAGTTTGTTTGTGGGGCGTACGATGAAGGCCGATGTTTACCTGCTGGGGATGCGTGGTCTTGTACGGATTTTCAGGAATTCCCGTTTGAATTTTTTGTCCACTGGGGAAGGGATTTCGGGCTTACTTTGATAGCCGGGTTTTGTTTCGCGTTTAGTGTTTTTGGAGGCGTTTTTGTGCCTTAGGAATTGTGCTTGAAGGCGTTTTGTGCCTTTTGTGTTTGTTTTGTCATTTAGTGGGCGAGGGTCGGACTTACGATGACGGCCGGTGTTTGTTTTGTTAGGTTAAGGACCAAACTGCATTAAATCTGCTGGAAATGGCCTTTGGAGAGCCAGGAGCAAAGATTATAAGGGCAAAAGGGTAATCTCACCAGGAGATGCAAAGTGGTCCGCACAGATCCACTTGCCTTGCAAAGTGGTCCGTGCAGATTGGTCTTGAAAATTGATTTTCCAAAATCAAAATCAGACTTCCGCAATGACGCATTCCTCCATTTTTCCATCTTCAGTTCGAACGTGGGAGAGAGAGGGAGAGAAAATTCTTGAGTTTTGTTCAAAATTTCCTAGGGAATCCTTTCGAGTTTGCTTGAATTGCTACAATGGTGAAAAGAATCAGACGAGGTCATCGCCAAAGGAGCCAAGAGGCCATGGAGAGGAGATTTGAGCTCCAAAGGAATTGTTCTTCCTTTGTACCTTCAACAAGGAATCCGGATGTGTTGTATCCGGATTCAGAGGTGCACAAATTGTGGGGGAGGACCGTAAGGGAGGTAAGAAATCAATTTTTGCTTTGATTCTTGCTTGAAATGTTGTATGCTAGAACTAGGTTTTAGTTTTCGCAATTTGGGGCTTTTGTCGTTGCCATGATCAATTTGTGAAATTGATGTTGATTTGTTGAAATTGAATGTGTAAGAATTGTGGGTATGTGATTTTTGTGCAAAAATGTAGAGATTAGCTCTTATTTGTAAAAATAATGTGCCTCTCTTTTGAAATGTATGCTTCGGTGATTAGTACCTTATGCTATTTCTGTATGTACCTTGTGAAAGAATTGCCGTGTAGGGACGGACTTTGTGTGAAAAGTGTGACGTGTGCCGTGTTTTTGTGATGGACTTTGTGGGGGAAATTTATGTGCAATGGGTACCGTGTTTTTGTGACGGGTTTTTTTTTTTGAAAATGTGTCGTGTAGGGACAGATCCCTCTTTTGAGAAAATTGTATAGTGTGTGCCGTGTTTTCGTGATGGGCTCTTGAAAATGTGTCGTGTAGTGCGTGCCGTGTTTTTGTGACGGGCTTTTGTTTTGAAAATGTGACGTGTGTGTCGTGATTTTGTGACGGGCTCTTGTGTTTTGAAAATGTGACGTGTGTGCTGTGTTTTTGTGACGGGCTCTTGTGTTTTGAAAATGTGACATGTGTGCCGTGTTTTTGTGATGGACTTTTTATGTTTTGCCGTGTTGGGCGGACTTTTTACGTTTTTCCGTGTTGGGACGGACTTTTTACGATTTGCCGTGTTCGGATGGACTTTTTACGTTTTGCCGTGTTGGGACGGACTTTTATGCTTTCGTTTATTTTTGTATATTTGCATTAAGTACTGTTATTGACGTACCTTTGCTGTGTTTACCTGCAGGATGAGGTGCCTTCGTCAGGGAAGGCGAAGAAGATGAAGTCACGGGGGTCCCTTGAGGCCGTAGTTGAGGTGTGGTAGAACCTGCCGGAGAACTCCCGGGAGGGTAGACCAAGTCCTAAGAGGCTGGTCTTTGATTCTAGTTTTGGTGTGTTCGTTGAGAACCTTGCCGGAATAGCGGAGACGCAGAAGAACAAGGGCGTCTTCTTGGCTCTGTCTGAGTACAATTGGGACACCACGCATACCTTCCACTTTAGCTGGGGAGGGGTGACGGTGACTCCTACCGATTTTGCGGCAATGTGAATGTGGGCCCATCGCGGATCGAACCGTTTTATAGGGTCGCCGTTTCACCTCAGTTTGAAGACACCGGTTTTATTGAAAAAACGGAGTCGCCACGCCATTTTGATTTCCTCAAAACTTTGAAAAAAAGGATAAGGGTCCGGTGGTTAAGTTACTCTTTAGGAAGAACGGATCGCGTTCACCCAAGGAACCTTGCGAAAGCAAGTCTTCCTAGACCCAAAGTTTGTGCTTGTTTTGTGCGTTCGTGTGTGTGGTGTGATTTGAAAAATAGAGGGAATGTGCCAAGTTATCTACCGGACGTATAAACCATATAAGAAGGTTATCGCTCGGGATTCCTTGGATTTTTATGTATTCGGGATTTTTATCCCGCACTCATCTTGGACTTGTGATCATCATTATGTGACATTTTTACCCTCCCGTCGGATTAATCATCCATAGTAGGCATGAAAGCCTTGGTGTATCTTAAACAAACGTTTTTTGAAAACTTGGTCATATGTGATCGAGAGAGGGACACCTTTTTATAGTCCAAGAATGAGACTCTTTAGAAAAGGAAGAGTCTTTGCCCATCAATTCTACATCTTGAGACGATTGAGCTTCGTAGGGACATTTATTGCTCGTCTCAAGTGATGATCGGAGATGTCGGGACATAAGATTCATCCGCTTCTAAAGGGACTACTACTATGGCATTTTAGTGGCGGAAACGATGTAAAGATGATGTCTTTACACCGATCCACACCATGTGATGCTTCAAGAACCAAGGGGACTAGGGGAAGGGGGTATAAAGATTGGATCTTTATACTCGTCCTATGTCTTTCGTGCCTTAAAAGGTCACTAGACAATCCTCGGAGAGTGATCCAACCAAAAGGGACATGGGGGAATGACTTTGAAAGGTAAAGATTGCATTTTTATGAAATAAATGTAATGAACATTATGAAAGCTAAAGACATGAATGTAAAGGGAAGACCTTTAAGGCTTTCCTATGTCCTTTAAGAACCTTATAAGGTGGACAATCCTTGGAAGCTAGGTCAAGGGAGGGGGATTGACATAATAAGAATAAAGATGACATTTTTATGTAATAAAATGGAAGTATTTCACATCATCATGTGATGAATCCTCCCTAGAATAAGCCACTTGTGGACCCTTGTTCATCCTTGGGATGGGATTCCCCATGAATCATTTGTATAGGGGAAAGGGGGAAAAATGATGTTTACATGATAAAGATGGGATCTTTATAGGAATATATCAATATTAATGACAAGTAAAAGGCAATATAAATGACAAGTAATGAATATAACAAGGTAAAAAGAGTATTTTAAGAGGAAAGGAAGGAGAGATTACCAATGGTGGTTCTCTCTATCTCCCTTAGGGATTTTCCTATGTAGAAGTGGTTTTTTTTATGGATTTATTGGAGGAGGGAGGTGGTTTTTGGGAGATTTAATTCTCTGGAAATTCATGGAGTAATTTTGGCAGAGTAACAATGCCTCAATGTTGTTGTTAAAATGGGTAGAGGAGGCCTCTATTTATAGGCTGCAGTGTGTTTCCTAATGAAGCCGCCCGGTATTAACCTCTGGCAAAAGAGGCCGTCCGGCGTTATCCATCGATGACTCAGCCTACTTCTAGATTCATGCAAGGTGGTAGCTGGAAGCTTCATTCCAGCGAGGGACTGCTTGGAATTTTAATTCCTAACAGGTCCTTTCCCCCTTGGACAGTTTGGAAAAGTTTCAGAATTGCCCCTGAACTTTAGGAAAGTTCGGGGAATTGCCGAAAAACTTAACCGGAAGGCATGAGCCATATTTGGGTACTTACAGAATCCCCTCGGCAATGGCACTTGCAGGGCAAGTGGGGTTGTCGATAAAAGGAATCCAATCTGGCGAACTGCCGAGACGGATTGGGTAACCAAGGAGGTCGAGTGGCTGAACCTTTGGAAGGCTACCTACGTATCCCGGAGAAATCAAGCCATGATCGTAGTTCGGAATCCACAAGGGAAAGGGTGAAGAGAAACTGGTCCCTTGCTATGAAGACGGAAAGGAAGTGACCTAGGAGGTCAAATGGCTGATCATACTGTGGATATGCCAAATGAGGGGGTGACCAATGTGGTCGGATAGCTGGACCTTTATGAAAGGCTACCTCACCACTGAGGAGTGATGAATGGAAAGGGTGACCACTGCAGTCGGATGGTTGGACCTTTATGAAAGGCTACCTACGTATCCCGGAGGAATCAAGCCGTGTCGTAGTTCAAGGATCACTAGATAGTTAGGAACATGTCTAGGGTCCTTGGAATTTTGACAATTCGGAGGCTGTCACCTTACGTTATCCCATTTGGCGATAACGGATGGTTTCCCGGAGGAGACGTTATCCCATTTGGCGATAATGGAAGATTTCTCGGAGGAGACGTTATCCCATTTGGCGATAACGGAAGGTTTCCCGGAGGAGACGTTATCCCATTTGGTGATAACGGAAGGTTTCCCGGAGGAGACGTTATCCCATTTGGCGATAACGGAGAATTTTCCCGAGGAGACGTTATCCCATTTGGCGATAACGGAGATTTTTCATAAGAGACGTTATCCCATTTGGCGATAACGGAGATTTTTCATAAGAGGCGTTATCCCATTTGGCGATAACGGAGATTTTTATTAAGAGACGTTATCCCATTTGGTGATAACGGAGATTTTTCATAAGAGACGTTATCCCATTTGGCGATAACGGAAATTTTTCATAAGAGACGTTATCCCATTTGGTGATAACTGAGATTTTTCATAAGAGACGTTATCCCATTTGGCGATAACGGAGATTTTGGGAGACAAGGTTACTCCATTTGGAGATAACAGGAATTATTTGGAGCAAACATTATTCCATTTGGAGATAACGGGAAACTTAGGAGAAAATGTTATTCCATTTGGAGATAACGAGAAATTAAGGAGAAAACGTTATTCCATTTGGAGATATTTCAAATGCAAAGCATATAGTGTAATTTGAACGTTGCGTCCCTAGGCTTCCCCAAGGTGTAGTGTGCATAAATAAAGGGTTAGCCTTTCCCAACCGTTCCTAGGATTTAAACCACCGATTTATACTTGAAGATAAATAAATTGTTTGCACGAGTCTGTTCTCTCCTTTTTCTTCTCCCTCTCCCGTATTTCCTCTTCTTTCCCTACCTTATGAACCCGTATATACCCCTGCAGCTACGGCGAGTTGGATTCGATCATCTGTACCGGGAGCTCGTTTGGTCCGGGTTGTCAAAGAAGTTCAAGCAGTCTCTGAAGCTTTAGTCAGTGCAGAATCAAACATGGCAGGGAATGGAGATGTGTTTGCCGCTCAGTCTGCTGGAGGTTCGGGTCCGTTGAGTCAACAAAGCTTGAACGATCTGTCTACAGATGAGTTGAGGATAAATTTGGAAGCCTCTTTGGCCAGGGAGCGTGAGGCCCGCCTGTTAGCTCAGAATGCCAAAATCCAAGAAGAAGAAGCTCATAACCGCTTTGTTGAGGCCATGAGGGCCCGGGGAATAGCAATGCTCCATAGAGAAGATGGTTCTTATGAGGAAATTACTGAAGAGGGCAATAACAAGATTGGATCCGCTTCTCCTGCCCAGCCTGCTCCACCCAGTTACAATGCCATGCCTCCTCCCACGAGCTATGCCCCACGCCCCGAGCAAATGTCATCTCCGGGAATGATTGTGAATGCCCAAGGAAGGTTTCCTCCCCCTTCCTCTCAAGCATATAATCAAGTTGCTCAGCAAGGTCTTAGCAAGAGTGGTGGTCATCCAGCGAACTTCTTCGATCTCACTTCCTCTCCGGCTCCCAATGTCCCGATGCCACAGGTTCAATATGGGTCTCAGTTCCAAGCCAGTTACTCCCAACCCCAGTTCAGTGTGTACCCCGATAACTATCAGTGTGTTCAGTCTAATCTGCAACATAATGGTCAGTATCGGCTTTCAGGGAATCAGATTTGTCAAGACAGTGTTCCGAGGTATCCGCAGTCTCAATTCCAAGGCAGTTTTCCTCAGCCCGCAGTGTGTTCTCCCCTTACTCAGCATTTATATGGTTCCACTCCGTATTCAGCTCCATGCACCAGTACGGGATTTTCTACTCTTGGTCAATTTGGAAGTCAGTCAACGCAGTTCAATCCCCAGAATCCCAGTGTGCAGTTTAATGGCTATGATATGTACGGGAATAGGATTCCCAGCTCTGTTAGCTTGTTGGATAGTAACATCAGTATCCCTAGTACCTCCGGTCTCCCATCGGCCGCTCTGCCCATTAGATCTACTTCGGAGTTCCCAGTGCCATCTTCAACAGTGGCTCCGGCTATCCCTCAGATTCCAGGTTTAACTCCGAAAGTAACGGCCTTATTGAAGCAGATGCAACAGCAAATCGACAGACTGACTGTAGGTTCTAGTGGTCTCAAGGTGGTGGACCCAGCCCAAGTAACGCCTTTGCCTCATAAATTCAAGATGCCGAAAATGGACTTCGATGGTACTGCTTGTCCAAAAACTCATGTGGATACTTATGTTATGACAATGGGAGCGATGGGCTGCACGCCCGAGTTTATGGCATCCCACTTTCATTTGACTTTGAAAGGACCAGCGCTCACATGGTTTTTGGCTCTGAAACAATAATGCCGCTCCACCTGGAGCCAGATTACGGAGACCTTTTTGGAGAAGTATAGAGGCAATTTGGAGTGGCATACCACCCGGGATGATTTAGTGGGGACCATCCAGAAGGCTGACGAGTCAATTACAGAATTCTATAAGCGGTGGAATGCTAAGCTTAATGAGCTATCAGAGCCAATTCCCCTTCAGGACCAAAAAGACATTTTCTTGTCGTGCATGAAGCCAGTACTCAGGGAAGACATTGAAAAAGGTTGGTATCCATATTTGCGAGAGATGGTTGGAATGGGAGCTAGAAGTGAGAACAGACTGTTTAACCAAACCCCGACTGCAAATGCCGGCGGTAACAACGGGAGTGGAGGATACCGATACCGAACACCGAACCCAGTCTCTGCCATAGCACCGAAAGGAAGAGAAGTAGTTAAGGACAACATTGTCAACAACCTGTAAGGAGGTGGTAATAATGGTCCTAATGGTGGGAGATTCCAGCCAAAACAACAGCGAAAGTTTGATGATTTGGGTATGACTACAGAGGAGGTCTACAATGGATTGCTCAGAACTGGGATGATAAAGCCGTTGGAGAACTACAATCCTGTTAATCCCAATCCCAATCTCGACACAAGCAAATATTGTCGGTTCCATCAGTTTCCGGGACACACCACCAATACTTGCTTCACGCTCAAAAAGATTATCCAAGGGTTGGTAGATGAAAAGAAGATTGAAAAGTCCCCTCGTCCTAATGTTGTCAGCAACCCCCTGCCTAGCAACACCGTGAATCTAATGGATTTTGGCCAAGACTATTTTGTTAATGTAATAGAGTTTGAGGAGTCCGTAGATGGAAAGGTTAGTGATGATTGTAATAAGATTGTGATTGATGTAATCCCTTGTTCTGATGAAATGAAAGATAATTTCTGCTATGTTTTGTATCTTGACGATCTGTATGATTTGAATAATACTGCTGTTTATGACGATTATGAAGAGCGTTTGGTGGTCAACACTATATCCTCCATGGTTCCTAGAGATTCCCCAATCTCTCTGGAGGAACTCAGGATAGCGGCTAATGTAGAGGCGCCATTATCCATAAATGAGATAAGACAGGCGGCATGGCCCTACAGCACTCGTCCTGTTTCGATTACGTTAGCAGAACTCAAGGAAGCCAGTAAGAACATTGTGGTTGAGAAGGACCAAGAGGTTAATTTGTTGACTCGATCTGGAAGAATGTTGGGAGCAAATAATGTAGATCCATCCGGGAAAGGTAAAGCAGTTGCAGTCTCGAATCCCCAATCCTCTCAGAATCCCTACAGATCGGCAGGAGATGAAGAAGTCCAGGAAGATCCGATATTGACGCAGTTAAAGAGAACACAAGCCGATATCTCCTTATGGTCTCTGCTCACATCCTCCTACCCTCACAAGCTAAAGCAGGAAGAGGCACTATCCAAAACCAAAGTGTTTGTCAACGCCACTCCAGACGAGGTCTGTCAGTTGATTGGAACTGCGCAGTATGGGAACATCATTACATTTACGAATCTTGATCTGCCTGCTTAAGGTGCAAAGCATAATGAGTCTCTACACATCACGTTGCCACTGGAGGGGCGCCGAATTCCCCATGTATTGGTAGACAATTGGTCAGCTATGAATATACTTCCTGCCAAAATGATGAGTATGCTAGATATTGACGCGCAGAGCCTTAAACCATCCAGCCAGACCATAAAAGCCTACGATTCGACATCCAGGGCAGTGTTGGGGATAGTCTCTCTGAATTTGTTGTTTGGGAGAAAAGAGATGATGGTGGAATTCCAAGTTATCGACATTCTGGTCACATTCTCAGCGCTATTGGGTAGACCGTGGATTCACGAAATCAGAGCAGTATCGTCCACTCTCCACTAGTGTTTGAAATTTGTGCAAGACGGAGTTCTGACGACCATTTATGGGGATAACACCACTATTGGGGAGACCAGTGCTAATACCATGCCAGTGATGGAAATCAAACTTGACCAAGAGAACTTGATGCTCAGTGGTTTTATGATTGAGAAGCCTAAAGGGCAGGTTTGCACTATAGATTTGACAACCTCCTCCGACAAGATCCCTCCTGTGCTAAAAATGATGAGAGGCATGAGTTATATCCCGAGCCTGGGGCTAGGGAAGCGTTAACAGGGACCGTGTCAGCTTGTGATGCCAGAAGCCAAGAGGAATAGGCGAGGCCTAGGGTATGTCGTGACGAAAGAAGACAAAGCATACGATAAGACTGAAGCGTTTAAAGAAAAGATGACCTCAGCTGCTGGAAAGAGGTATAAAAGGCCTGAGATGCGCCCGTACAGCTGGTCTTTGAACCAACACTTTGTCAAAGAGGATGGAGAAATGTTTGTTTGCCCAGAGCTGAAGATGAGCCAAATGGAGGAAAGGATGAGAACAATTCGGAGGTTTTCCAGCAGTCAAAACCCGGTGAAGAAAATGCTTGTGAGTATGCCTAGAAGGCCAGGCGTCACCGCCACATTCGAGAACAACTACCATTTCTGGGGACCTGATTATGTGAACCGGTTTGAGAAGCTTGCTCTGGACGAACCCACCATATGCAAGATCCGCGGTACTGATCCCGTGGACATTGATGGTGATTTGGCATATTTGTTTAAGGAGCAGGGGCTGTCAGAGCCGGAGGATGACATGCATTTGGCAGAAGTACCTACAGGAGGGATGGTTGTTGCTAGTGATCCCAGTGATTTGATTGACTTTTCCTCTGATAACGAGGTGGTGGCTATGTTGGAGTTTGAAAAGGGGCCTGTTGCAGATCTGAATAGTTTGAAGACCATCGCAGAGAGGCCACTACAAAACTGGACTTCATTTCAAGGACCGGTCGCTGACAGGGAGACTATGATCAAAAAGTTAGGGCTCAAGCCTCGTCCTTGTCCATCTGAGTCTAAATTTGTTCCCCCTGTCCTGAGTCAGTCCCCAGAGTCCCTTGCGATTGAATTCGAGTCTTCAGATCGGTCTGACGTCCTCACGATGGAAGACCGTCGTCGTGTTGTAGACATTGTTTTTCCCTTCGCTTTGAATAAAATGGTCGATCTTTCTGAGTATCCCGTGATTGCCAATCTAACAATTGAACGCTTAACTAAAATTAATCATCAAGATTTAAAAATAATTAAGCCAGATTCAATTGAAAATAATGCAGACTTAATAGATGAGTAATTTTTAGAAAATAATTCAAAGCAGGTTCGCGAGCAAAAGGAAAGCCGGGCTCAAGCTGCCGATGAGGTATTGACGACGGTGAACCTGGGAACAGCTGAGGAACCCAAAGAAACGCAAATCGGTAGCTTCTTCTCCGGAGATGAGCGGGTTGCCCTGATTGAGTTTCTTAAAGAATTTGTTGACGTCTTTGCCTGGTCCTACAAAGACATGCCCGGTTTAGATACATCTATCGTAGAACACCGGATACCCCTAGATCCAGGGATTAAGCCAATAAAGTAGAAACTGAGGCGGATCAAGCCCGAGTGGTCCTTAAAAGTCAAAGAAGAAATTGAGAAACTCTTACGGGTAGGCTTTATCAAGGTGATCGAATACCCGACTTGGATGGCAAACATAGTCACCGTCACAAAAGCGAATGGAAAGGTTCGGGTTTGCGTAGACTTCCGGGATCTTAACAAGGCAAGTCTCAAAGATGACTTCCCCTTGCCAAACATCGACATGCTGGTAGATGCAACTGCGAACTACGAGGTCAAATCCTTCGTCGATGGATTTGTGGGTTATAACCAGATTAAAATGGCCGAGGAAGACCAAGACAAGACGACGTTTACCACTCCTTGGGGTACTTATTGTTACACAGTAATGCCGTTTGGGTTGAAGAATGCTGGGGCTACCTACCAGAGTGCCGTCACTACCCTGTTTCACGACATGATCCACAAGGAGATTGAAGTGTATGTGGACGATATGATTATTCACTCGAAAGGGTCAGATGAGAAAAAATTTCACTGATTTAAGGAAGTTCTTCAACAGACTTCGGGAGCATTCCATGAGGCTAAATCCAGCCAAGTGCACTTTTGGGGTTATCCGGGGTAAAGTTTTGGGCTACATGGTCACAGAGCGAGGCACCGAAGTAGATCCCAGAAAAGTCAAAGCAATTGTTGAAATGAAGCCGCCCAGAACTGTTTTCGAGGTAAAAGGTTTCATGGGCCGTCTACAATACATCAGCAGATTCATCAACCAGCTGACCTCCATATGTGGGCCAATATTTAAGCTATTAAAGAAGAACCAAGAAGTGGTTTGGAACGAGGAATGTCAACTAGCTTTTGAGAGAATCAAGGCTTACCTTGTTAATCCTCCCATTCTCTGCCCACCTCACGGGAGAAAGCCTCTGCTTCTATATCTGACGGTCACAGACACAGCTATCGGAGCCATGCTAGCACAAGAGATAAAGGACTCCAAGGTCAAGAATGCCATATATTTTATCAGTCGTAAATTCCAAGGTAGCGAGTTGAATTACTCTGCCCTCGAGAAGACATGCGCAACTCTGGTTTGGGTGGTCGGAAAGTTAAAACACTATATGCTATCCCACACAGTACACCTGGTCTCCAAGATGGACCCGATCAGATACTTATTTCAGAGTGACAAAGGCAACATTTCCACCAGATTGGCAAAATGGACCTTTTTCTTGGCTGAGTTTGATATCAAATATGTGATCCGGAAGTCAATCAAGGGACAGGCTTTGGCAGATCAATTAGCTGATTCCCCCAGTACAGAAGCCCGAGGACCAGATTTCCAGTTTCCAGATGAAGGGATTCTTGTTATAGAAAATGGCAACCGTTGGCAGTTATTCTTTGACGACGCGGCGAACATAAGAGGTAACGGCATCGGGATGGTACTAGTAGACCCGAATGACATGCATACCCACATAGCTATCAAGCTGAACTTCTCGGTTACCAACAATGCAGCCGAATATGAAGCTTGCATAGCTGGTCTTGAGGCTGCCCTAGAACGACATGTGGATGAATTGGAAGTGTTTGGTGATTCCCAATTGATAATAAATCAAGCTGCCAACAGATGGAAAACCTCAGATTCGTGTCTCCAGAGGTATCACGCTTACATTGCAGAGCTCGTTGGCCAGTTCAAGGAAGTGTCATTCCAATTCCTGCTGTGAGACAAGAACAGATTTGCCGATGCCCTAGCTACTCTGGCCTCTTTGGTAGAAATCCCAGAAGGAAAATCAATCAAATCGTTCAGGGTCGGTAGGCGAGAAAATCCTGCATACTGCTGTGAAATAGAGATCGAAACTGTTGATGAGCCGTGGTACAACCAAATTTTCCAATATCTCAAGTATGGTGAAGCATCTTTCCCCGTTGATAAAGAAGGAGACCTAAAAGGTATTCATGCCAAGAGTTTGCAAGCTTTGAAAAGGCTATCAGCTCAGTACATCATACTTGGCAATGAGTTATGGAAGAAAAGGGAAGGTTGCCCTCTCCTGCTCTGTATCAGCAAAGAAAAGGCTCAGAGAATAATGGAAGATGTTCACAATGGCACCTGCGGACCCCATATGAACGCTCAGTCCCTTATGCATAGCATTATCAGACTAGGCTACTTCTGGATCGCTATGGAAACTGATTGTATTCAATTCGTGCGGACTTGTGACAAATGCCAGTGGTTCTCCAATCTAAACCACATTCCTCCTCATGATCTATACTGTATGACAACTCCTTGGCCCTTTGCAACGTGGGGAATTGATGTCATTGGGAAGATAACTCCATCCGGGAGCAATGGGCACTCATTTGTTTTGGTCGCAGTAGATTACTTCACAAAATGGGTCCGCATCCTACAAAGTGCTCACAGCTAAGAAGGTAGCTCGCTTCATAAAAGAAAAAATTTTCTGCCGTTACGGAGTTCCGAATGAGATCATTTCTGACAATGGGTCCCACTTCGAAGGAGAGACCAATCGTCTGCTTACTGAATACAGGGTCAAGCGTCACAAGTCTTCACCATACAGACCACAGACGAATGGTGCTGTTGAGGCTGCCAATAAGAACTTGGAAAGGATCATAAAGAAGATGGCCGAGCGAGGAAGGGATTGGCCAGAGAAGCTACATTTAGCATTGTGGGGATACCGCACTTCAATTCGACCGCTACCGGTGCAACCCCATACGCCTTGACCTACGGAATGGAGGCTGTCATGCCTATTGAGCTAGAAATTCCATCCCTCGGGTGTTGCTTGAGAATGAGGTAAATGAGATTGATTGGCTCCAAAGTCGGTACAATGAATTGGCTCTGTTAGACGAACGCAGATTAAAGGCCATGGAGCACCATCAGGTATATCAGAAGAGAATGGCCCGTGCTTTTGACAAAAGAGTGAAACCCAGGGATATCAAGGTTGGTGATCTGGTTCTCAAGATGAAGCCCGCAAATCAGAGCAGTGCACTGGGTAAGTGGGCACCTGTCTGGGTCGGACCTTTTCTAGTGAAGAAGATATTCTCCGGAGGAGCAATGCAGCTGACACACTTGGATGGCAATCCATTTTTGCACCCCGTCAACGGTGATAAGTTGCGACGGTATTATGTTTGATCGAGTCTTCCCCTCTGTAAAAGAAAATAAATATAATAAATAAAAATAATAAATAAATAAAAAAGAAATGGAAAATAAAGGCGCAACAAAATTGTCCCAGATGAGACTGAAAACCTCTCAAAAGGCAGTCCATGCAAAAATAAGGGTCGCGCCAGGTGCTAAAAGAATATACCCAGCTAGACTGAAAACCCTAAAAATGGGTGGTCTAGGTAAAAAATAGGGTTGCACCATGTCCCCTTCCTGTCTTCCCCTTTCTTAAACATAAAAGTTGATTGAGTCGAACTACGGAGACCTGAGCCCCTTAGTTCTCTTTGTAAAAGGGGAACGTAGGCAACCACTCGTGGTTCGGTCTAAATTGATGCAAAATTTCAAATCTTGCCAAGATGTGTTTTGATTACAGTTCTAAGGTTTTTCAAAGGTTCATTTTTAAGTTAATATTCTTTTTGATGAGTTCAAGCACGGCCTGCTTTTGACTCAAATAACCTGCTGTGAATAAAAGGCAATAATTTTCAAAGTGCTAACATCTATCTCGTCTGCAATAAGTAATCAAGGGATACTCATGTTCCATGCAATAAATCCCCTGCTCAAAATACAAAAAAAGAGTCTTCTATCTCTCAGAAAGTGTCTAGAGGCTCGTCCCCGCTCCCGAACTCGTACCCCTGTCTTTCCTTTTCCTTGGTCCCCGGGAGGTCCTTGGCCTAGGAATGTCAAATAAGTCAGTTTGAGCCCGCCCCAGCTCTGGTATAATGCGTGTGGGTGGTTCGATCAGACCAGTCTCCCTCAAAGCAGCCCTGGTAGCCCTCTTTTGTCGCAAGACCTCTCTACGAGCCATCACCTCTGGATCATCCCTCAGAGCAGCTCTCCGAATCTCTTGCCTCCGATAATCCTCAGCAACATCGCCGGTGACATCATCTGGATTCCCTTGGGCCTCTGTATCTCGGAAAGACCGGCTAGATGGGTAGTCTGCTCCTAAGTATTCCCGACGGCGAGCCTCTATAGCCAGCTGCACGGGACCCTGCTGCTCTTCATACCAAATTAGGTACTCTGTGGTCAAAAAGGTAAACCCTTTGGCTTGACGAAGGAGAGTCCGTGTGGGAAGGAAACCCTCCAAGAAGGATTTGATGAAGAATTGCATAGTCTGGGGCTCGGTCATGACCATTGGAACAACATCAGTCATCAACCTGTCTCTCAAATCTCGGATAATTTGCTGAGGGTACCGATATTGCCTGCTCACCAGTGATGGGACACAGAATGAAGATACATGCAAGCCTGGCAGTTTGAATACCACTGACCCATCCTGAATATCTCTCATATTCTGTAACCTCCACGCCGGAATCCAGAAGCTCAGATCAACCGTCCTGTATCGCGCCAATCTAATCTGCCAGCTATCAGCGGCCGCACCTCTTAACACTCTACGTTGTCCAGTCACCCAAGGCATAGCTGTCTGACCCTCCGGAAGAGGCATTATCAAGCGCAGCCGCTCAAAAAGCCATAAAGATAACAAATCGGGGCTGCCCGCACCCATAAAGTCAAATCCCCCTGCCAGCCTATCAATGCTATGATATGTCTCGGCTAGCACCAGCGGTACAACATCCATTTCTCCCTGCCCAGGACGGATTTGACAAAGTTCCACACCTCGAGTACCCCTAAGTTGCTTGACAATCTCCAACAACATACCCGGACAGACTCCGATGTACTCACAGAAGTAATAAGCCGATAGGGTGAGCAGCATGAACATGTCCAAAGATGTAGAAAGATCGAACAACTCAGGACTGGATAAGCGCAACCTGGCTACCCGAGTCAAATCTATGAGCCCATCATCCAGAATAGTAGATGACACCTGATCTGCAGGCAAGCCCAAGAAATCTGATAGCTGCTTCGTAACCAACCGTTTGTCCCATGGAAATGCTACGATCGTCGACCCCTTCTAGCCTGTTAATGCTCTAAAATCCTCCATGGTCGGTGTCAAATCATTATACGACAGAGTGAAGACATGTCGCTCCGAATCCCAAAAGCGAGATGCAGCCCGGAGCAATTCCCAATCAATCCTCCAGTCCTTCAAAGACCAGATGCAGGGCATGCCATACCTTGTATCAATAAGCTTCCTATGTTGCTTCTGGTGAAAATGAGTAATTTCAATGAAATCTTGGCGAAATTGATGTTCCCGGGAAGTAACTTCTTCATTATAATGTTCCATTGCAGTCGAAAGTTCCAATCTTGGCTAGAGAAATCGATTAACTCTCAAACTGGGGTTGTTGAAAAGACAGTTTTTGCAAAATGAATTCGAAGCTGGTTTAAAAAGGGGGGTCTGTTACGAACTTCCTCAAGCCGTGCGACACAACTTGCCATACTAACATGAGATGTCGGGCGACACTTCTGGCCCGCACCAGACACCAGCCATAGAATTCCCAACTCGCCGTCGCCGCCATACACCTACCCATACATATTCAATCCTAAGATACACAACACCCGGGAGAGGGCCCATTTCACCACATGTACCACTATACACGCCCCAGCCGATACAATTTCATCATCTCATGAACAAATCCGGCATAGCCTATCATTCAATACGATCATTTTTCCCCATTTAACCATCGTCCCATTCCTTGAGCAGATAGACTTGCGCAAACAAACTAACATAGTTTAATCTTTGCTAGCAAGGAGTATCATAGCCAAAATTTGCTGCTTAGAAGTGTTGTGTCCCCCCGCAGAGTACAATTAAGCGCAATTGGATCTTGGGGACTGTTCCTCAACCAAAAATTGAGACAAAAGAAGTGCAAATCCAGCGATCTTTCCAGCAAATGTTCATCAAAATTATCATCCCCGTTGCCAATTCGCCAGCAAAGTCCCTTTTTCCCTGATAATTTAACAAGCAGAACTCTTGCCTACCAAGCAAAGGTCAGTGATTCCAAAGTCAGCCAAGAGTCAATAAAGGCCGTCCCCTGACAAGACAAAATAGCAAGACATCAACAACAGTAGCGTGAGTCCCCGGCAGTTACATCTATCCCCAGCAGAACCAACAGTAGCATCAGTCCCTCCGGCAGCTGCAACTTTCCAACAATTGTCAGCAACAGTAGCATCAGTCCCTCCGACAGCTACAGGTAAGCACAACACAGGTATGAAAACATGTCTCGTCCAAAGTGTCAAATCATTATGTCTGATATACTCAAAAAATCAATTCCTTCAGTTCATTTCGTTCATCGGGTCAGACGCCTCCTAATAGTCTATTCGGGTCAGACACCTCCTAATGGTCTCTTCAGGTCAGACACCTCCTAATGGTCTCTTCGGGTCAGATACCTCCTAATGGTCTCATCAGGTCAGACACCTCCTAATGGTCTCTTTGGGTCAAGACGCCTCCTAACATTCTTCCATCGGGTCAGATGCCTCCTAATAGTCTCTTCGGGTCAGACACCTCCTAATGGTCTCTTCGGGTCAGACACCTCCTAATGGTCTCTTCGGTTCAAGATGCCTCCTAATAGTCTTCCATCGGGTCAGATGCCTCCTAATAGTCTCTTCGGGTCAGACACCTCCTAATGGTCTCTTCGGGTCAGACACCTCCTAATGGTCTATTCGGGTCAGACGCCTCCTAACAGTCTTCCATCGGGTCAGACACCTCCTAATGGTCTCCTACGAATAATCCGAACTACGACCGGCTTGATTCCCTCCCAGGGATACGTAGGAATCCTTTCTGAAAAGGTCCAGCCATCCGATCCACCAAGTCATCGTCCAGCCCTCCGCCTTATCCCCCAGCCGCTCATTGGGATTGGGTCCTGTTTGTCGACAACCTCACTTCTTCCATAAGTGACGTTGCCGAGGGGCTCTGTGAGTACGGCAACCCAATTCGCGACCCTTTTAGGTGCATTTTAATGTGATAAAATCGCACTAGGGGCGTTTTGGTAAATTCCCGATCAATTCCAAGACTTCCAGAAACTTTTCTTAAAGTTCTTATGAGGGAAGTACTTGTGAGTAATTTTTCCACATAAAAGGACCTACTAGGAATTATTAGCTTTGGACCTATTGGGAATTACCACAGAAGGTTCCAGAATCAGTTGTTAACCCCAAAAACGGTTACATGGCTTGACAGGTAGTGCGACACAATTTGCTACGAAAAAGCGAAGCGAGAGGTCGTGCGACACAAGTGACCCACTCCATGCAGCCTATAAATTGGACCCTCCCCCCTCTCATATCAGGATCCTTTTTCCAATACCCTAAAGTTACTCTGCCTAATTGATGCCAGAAACCACTCTCTCTCCTCAAACCACACCAAACCCCTCCAATTCCATCTCTTCCTCACCCAAATCATACACCCACCTTCATACAACCCACATCATCTTGAAGATCTGAATAGAAGCATTCAATTGGTGTTCAACCGCATCTCCTAGCAGCTGAATTGAAGGCTCCTACACCTAACTTGGTGTAGAAGTAGAGGACTACAAGGGTAACACTTCTCTCTACCCTTCTCTCTCTCATTTACTTGTTTATTTGCAATTGTTATTCCTCCACTTGATAATCAAGCTCCATCTGCTTCAGATTATCAAGTGGCAACTGCCATATCTCTGTTTAATTGTATTTGCTTAGTCGCCTCCGTTACTTCCGTTATAACGGAATAACGCTAGGTGACAACCTCCGAATTGTCAAAACCCAAACTTTAGCTACCTCTATCACAGATTGAGAAGTACGCTCAAGTTCCCCAAACTTTAGCTACCTCTATCACAGATTGAGAAGTACGCTCAAGTTCTCCAAACTTTAGCTACCTCTATCACATATTGAGAAGTACGCTCAAGTTTTCCAACTTTAGCTACCTCTATCACAGATAGTGAAGCATGCTCAAGTTCTCCAAACTTTAGCTACCTCTATCACAGATAGTGAAGCACGCTCAAGTTCTCCAAACTTTAGCTACCTCTATCACAGATAGTGAAGTACGCTCAAGTTCTTCAAACTTTAGCTACCTCTATCACGCATAGAGAAGTACGCTCAAGTTCTCCAAACTTTAGCTACCTCTATAGTGATGTA
The DNA here is from genome assembly GCA_022495995.1 of Adenophora triphylla var. japonica. NCBI lineage: Eukaryota > Viridiplantae > Streptophyta > Magnoliopsida > Asterales > Campanulaceae > Adenophora > Adenophora triphylla. The sequence continues at coordinate 178,684 of JAFEMH010000152.1, read as the reverse complement.
AGCTTTAGTTTAATCAGGTGACAACCTCCATTAATTGTCAATCAGGTGACAACCTCCATTAATTGTCAAAACCTCAAGGATCCTAGACATCGTTCCTAACTATCTAGTGATGCTTGAACTACGACCAAGGCTTGATTCATCTGGGATACGTAGGTAGCCTTTCATAAAAGGTCCAGCCATCCGACCACTTTGGTCACCCTGTTCCTTCATCACTCCTAAGTGATGAAGTAGCCCTTCATAGAGGTCTAGATATCCGACCATATCGGTCACTTCTAGCATATCCCCAGTAGGATCAGTCACTTGACCTCCTAGGTCACTTTCTCTTCTATTTCCCCAGCAAGAGACCAGTTTCTCTTCGCTAGAGCTGCAAACGGGCCGGATTCGAGTCGGGTATGGCCGAGTTCGAGTCGAGTCCACAATAAAGAAAAATCGAGTCGGGTTTAAGCGGGTCGAGTCGAGTTGCACCAAGTCCTACCGAGTTCGACTCGGGTATTTGGAACCGGGCTCGCCGAGTACCCGGGTTCGACTCGAATACGCCATGTCGAGTTGGATGAGGCCGAGTCGAGTCGGGTAAAATCGAGTCGAGTCGGGTTACTGAGTTACATGGACCGTGGTAAAGCAAAATCAAAATCTGTAAAACCAAAATCTGTAACCTGCTGCATTGTTTATCAATCATGTACAAAACCAAAACTTGCAAATCAAAGTTACAGTTAACAAAACCAAAATGATAATCTTTCTCCACATCAAATTTACTTCAAAACCTGCTGCATTGTTTACTTCAAAATGATAATCAAAGTTACAAAGTTACAGTTAACAAAACCAAAGTTACAGTTAACAAAACCTGCTGCATTGTTTACTTCAATTACTTGTTTAAACAAAGTTACAAAACCAAAATGATAATCTTTCTCCACATCAAATTCAATGCATACAATCCAAAGGCAATCGACTGATTGAGTAATAACAGTTAACCAAACCAAAATATGTAACAAAACCAAAATATGTAATGTAACAAAACCAAAATCTTACTCTCTGAATTAAAATTAAAATTAAAAGTAAACTGCTGCTCCTTCTTTACTTGTTTAACCAAAATCATCATGCCTGAATGATGCCTGCACCTTATCATAATAAGCAAAATCATCATATAAAAATTAGGCTAAAATCATTTAGGTTGCAGAACAATAATTCTCTCTGAATTAAAATTGTTTACTAACTCACCTTATCATAATAAGCATGTTATCCCATTGCAACTTTCACCCATTTTGAGAGATCTGCATAGCTCGAGGGAATAAGGATGTCAGACTTTATCCATAAAGCTATCAATAAAATGTTTTCTTTCATAATGTCAAGCTTTATACATAAAGCTTTAAGGTCATAAGAGTTACTAAGATTTAGAATACTCCACCATAACAGATCTATGATTTACTTAACATGACAAAATATGATTTGGGAAACAAAGTTTACATGTAGCAGTAGCACTAAACTGAATAAAAGTGTTAACAGAAACTATTAACAATGATGAATAAAAGTGTTAACAGAGAGTGATCACTGGAAGTGGACAAGCAATCTTTGTCCCACGAAATTCGTTTTGTTCTTCCAAATATCAAGCCATGACATTGTTAAGCCTAAACTGATTTGAACTAAGAAAAATCACAAACTGATAAACACCATTCTGTACGAAAGTGAACAAATAAGCTAAAATACCTCAAATGAGATGAGAATGATCATATTACCAATCCCAAATACACATCATTAGTTATGGATCGAGCCACTTGCTGGAAAAAAGAAAAAGACAAAAAAAAGTGATATATTACACATATGAAAATTATCAAATTACAATTAACATACAAACATAATTTAAAAATTCTATTATAACATACCTTCACCATAAGGAATGTTCAAGTCAATCTCCACTTCCTTCAATTTATGCTTATCCTTCTAGATAAGTTAACATAAGTAGAAAAAAGAAATTAAAGTGTGTAATACTAATGATAATATGTACTTATAGGTCTAAATAATCAATATGTACCTGTGACATCTTCTTAAGTCCATAGAGTTCACGCGCCCAATCAGCTCCACACAACAACATTTCCACTGTTTTAGGTTTCAAACATGCCCTATGAGGCTCAATGACTCTACCACCAGCACTAAAAGTTGATTCAGACGCAACAGTTGTGATTGGAATAGCTAACACATCAGCAACCATCAAAGACAACACCAGATACTTTCCTCGATTTGCTTTCCACCATTCTAATGCATCAAATTGATCTCCGACAATAGGAAAAACATTTTCATCCAAATATGAATTTAATCCTGATTTTGCAGGCTTAACAATGGTATCTGTTTGGCTCAAAAATTGACCATATTTGGAAATTTCCCCAAAAACAGGCTTACCCGATAAACTTGTTTGTCTACTCGAACTACTATTGCTTGATGATGACTCCATATTAGATAACCCTTTTCCATTGTTTCTCTGTTCATTGATTCCGACTTGCTCATCAATGTATTCTTGAAACAAATCCCTTAATGCTTCTTTAACAATATCCATATTTTTCTTCCCCTCTTCTCCGTAGATAATTGGAAAACAAAAGTCTAAAAGCATCAACTTGAACCTTGGGTTTAACACCGAACCTATTGACATAACCAAATTACATTGTGACCAATATTTGTCAAACTTCTCTTTCATTGGGATAGCCATATCCCTAATATACAATTTTCTGTCCACACATTTCAAATCTAGCAATTCTTTCACTCTATAAACCTCGGATAGAAATAAATTTGCAGTTGGGTATTGAGAACCCGATACGACATGTGTGACATCATTAAAGACCTCCAAGAACTCACATACATTGCTAACCTTTTCCCAATCTTCATTACTTGGAACATACTCAAACCCCTTATCCCAATTACCAAAACGACGAAACACTTCCTTAAAAATGCACGCAACTTTTAACATATTGTAAGTTGAATTCCAACGTGTTGGGACATCAAGAACAAGTTTTCGAACTGGAATTCTAAATTGAGTAGCAAATACACCAAATTGATTCCGTCGACCCTCTGAGCCATCAACATATTTAACCCCATCTCTTATATTATCAATAATAGACTCAATTGGCCTAAGTCCATCTTGCACCAAGAGATTGAGAATATGTGCACAACATCACACATGAAAAAGTCTCCCGTCAATAGGTAAATGTTTTCTAATCGTCATGTAATTTTCCCTTAGAGTTCTTAGTGCTACATCATTTGCTTTAGCATTGTCCACTGTGATTGTTCCAATTTTTTTCTCAATTCCCCATTCTATAAATGCAGTAGAAAGTGCCTCTGCAATTGCAATGACAAGCCCACTATGAGGAGGAGGAACATTAAAGAAGTTAAGGACTCGCATATTTAACTTCCAATTCCCATCTATCCAATGTCCAGTTACAACCATATACCCAAGTTTTTGATTTGAAGATGTCCACATATATGTTGTAATGTTTACTTTGCCCACACCCTTCAAAACCTCTTTCAATTTTGCTTTTTCCAATTCATAACACCTAAAGCAATCTGACTTTGCAGATGTCCGACTTATATTCTTCCAAAAAGGAGTCGCAGTCCTCATTACTTCATTAAACATAAATGACTCGACATGTGTGAAAGGTAACTCATTTATTAGAAGATAGTGTGCTATTTTCTCTCTCATCTTTGAGTGGTCATATTGAAAAGAAGTGAGCTGTTCACTTACCTCTTCGCCCTCTCTGCCAGAATTGTCAATACTTGACATAAAAGCCAATTGTTTCTGCAACTGCTTCCCATTCTTTAATTTGCAAGACTTCAAATGCCTATTCAATGCAGATGTTGAAGATGTCTTCCCCCTTGAATACACACCTCCACAAAGCTTGCATTTAGCTTGCTTATTCCCGGTCTTAGGATCATCTGGATACAGATCCATATACTTCCAAACATCACTTGTCTTCTCTTTTTCTTTTTTCTTAAAACCTTGTGCATCTTCCGTACTCGGGTCATTAGCTTTCCTTTTACGGCCTTTGTCAACTTCGATAGTCTCATCGTCCCCATTCTCGTCAAAATCATCACCCAAATCTTCCTCTCCCAATTCCGGCACTACATTGTCGATATAAATGGTGTCTCTACGAGGCCTAGTAGACGATTGATGGAATGACATGATGATCAATACGAAACATAAACACACAAAAAAATTCAGTGTGCATAGTATAGTTTAATGGCAATAATAAATTTCAGTCGTACAGTGTTCCACATTCACATCTTAACAAAAAAATCAGTGTGCATAGCATTTGACTGGAAGTAATTAAACAGGTAAATTTGAGGTTAAATAGGCACTTGCCGCATCAGAAAAAACTGTAATAGGAGAAGAAGCATTATTCAGATTTCTGACTTAAGGTAAAGAAAATTGACAAATAAAAGAAGGGAAGTACCTTGAAAACAAAAAATAAAATAAAAAATTAATCCCAGTGCCTTAAAGCCTGAAATGGATTCCTCAGTTTATACTTCAGATAGATTATAAACCTCCTCAACGCTGCACAAGTTGAAAGTTTACCCCAATTAGAACAAATATGTCAAATACAGAAGATCACTCTGCAATTAATCTTGGTTAAAACTAACAAATTAATAGTGCAATTATCCTCTCAGTGAAAGCTGCCAAGTGCCAAAATAACTGATCAGCTCTGCCTCTAGTTGTAAAGCAAGTAGGTATTCTACTACTCCCTCCGTCCCACAATAAGTTTCCTAGTTTGGGACAGACCAAAGGAAAACGAAAGTAAGAACTTTATTTATTCTGGGACGGCTCCCTTCCAAACGAGTGTCCTTATTAGGGTCAAAATTACTTTCTTAAAGAAACCAAAAACCCAGAGGTCGATTCCATGGAACTTACAATAAAAAAAAATGATGCATTTACATTCACACAGACACAGACACACATAAATATATTTCAATTGTACGTACCCAAACTGTATATCAGAAATAAAGGTAAATTAAACAAAACCCAGAATAAGAATAATAAAAAGATAGTACCTTTCTAAAAGAAGATGTTGAATCACCTAACCTTCCTCCTCTCTGAAATCAAATTTTTGAACAAACACACAATGATATCATGGACACAACCCAGGTGATTGACGGCGACGAAGCAACTTACAAAAACAAAAGCTGATAGTGCGTTTGAAGTGAACAACGACGACGACGAAGCAAGAGTAGTGAGTAGTGATCGACGGCGACGCAAGTGAAGGACGGCGCCGGCGACGAAGCAGGTGATTGACGGCGAATGGTATGGTTTAGGTTAGAATTTTGATTTTGATTTTTGGGGGAAACTGAAAGAACGCTTGGTTTACTTTACGTCGTACGCGGGTCAAACGAGGATCCATTTTTGTGACCCGCGAACGCCTCATCCGGGTACCCAAACACGTTCGACCCGACTCGACAACAGAAACGAGCCATTTCAGCTGGACGAACTCGACCCGTTTTTTTGAGGAACACCGAGTCGGGCTTTCCTTATTCGTGTCGGACTCGGGTAGTATCTCGGGTAACCCGCCCGAATTAACACCCCTACTCTTCGCCATTCCTCAGCGGATCTTATTCTGAACTATGGCCTGGCTTGATTCCTCCGGGATACGTAGGTAGCCTACTTTAGGTTCAGCCAATTTGTCACATATGACGCACCCCTTTCCCCAGTGGATCTTTTCCGAACTACGATTATGGCTTGATTCCTCCGGGATACGTAGGTAGCCTTCCAAAGGTTCAGCCACTCGACCACTTTGGTCACCCAATCCGTCTCGGCATTCGCCAGATCGGATCCTTTTCTATCGACAACCCCACTCACCCTGCAAGTGATGTTGCCGAGGGGCTTCTGTAAGTACCCAAATCTGGCTCATGCCTTCTGGTTAAGTTTTCCGGCAATTCCCCGGACTTTCCTAAAGTTCGGGAGCAATTCGGGAACTGTTCCGAACCTTCCGAGGAGTGAAAGGATTACTTGGAATTAAAAACCACATTTTACTTTAATATAAAAACCCTTCTAGAAAGGCCACCTTGCATGATTCTAGAAAGGTGCTGAGTCATAGTGGATAATGCCGCACGGCTGCATTAGGAGAGAACTCCAAGCCGCACGGCTTCATTAGCTATTTCTAGAGTGCCTATAAATAGAGGCCTCCTCTACCCATTTTCATATAGAGTTTTCAACACTAAAACTCTACCAAAATATCACTACAAAAATACAGAAAGCTGAGAGTGCCAAAAGCCACCTCCCTCCTCCTTGAAGCCTCCAAAAGTTGGTCCCTTCCCTAGGCGAAACTTCAAAGAGAAAGAGGTCCCCACCATTGGTAACCTCTCACCCCCTTTATCTTGCATTATACTTGTATATATGTGATATATTTGCTCCTTGCTTTACATTTGTTTAGGACTTGGTATATTGTCATTAAAGGTCATATCTTTAAGCATGTAAATCATATCCCCCTCCTTTTGCATCCTTTGCATTAAAGTAGCATCTTTTGCTCCTAAAAATGATATCTTTATGCATCCTTTGCACTTAAAAATGATTCCTTTATATTAAAGTTGCATCCTTTGCACCTAAAACCTTATTTTCATACATAAAGATGCATCCTTTGCATTAAAAATCATTTCTTTACATCAAAAAGCATCCTTTGCTTTCAAAATGACATCTTTATGCATCCTTTGCACATAAAATGCTATTTTCCACATAAAGTTGCATTCTTTACATCAAAAAGCATCCTTTGCAAACAAATAGCATCCTTTGCACCTAAAATGTCATCTTTTCATAAAAAATGTCATTTTTATCTTAAAACATGCATTCCCCATCTCCATTGGTATTTGGAGCATCTCTTGGAGCGGACCGATGTAAAGATCCTATCTTTACATCGTTTCTTCTATTAAAGATGCCACAATCTCTTTAGAAAGGGATAAAACTTGAACCTTATATCTCCGATCATCACTTGAGACGAGCATAATAGTCCCTACATAAGCTCAATCGTCTCAAGATGTAGGATTGATGGGCTAAGGATACTCCTTTCTAAAGAACCTCATTTTGGACTATAAAAGAGAGTCCTTCTCTCGATCACGCAAGACCCAAGGTCAAATAGCGATGATCACAAGTCCAAGATAAGGACGGGACCAAAGTCCCGAACACATAAAAATCCAAGGAATCCCGAGCGATAACCAACCAAATGGTTTATACGTCCGGAAGATAACTTGGAACATCCCCCCCTCTTTTCAACACATGCACACAAGAAAGCACACAAGCAAGCACGAAAAAATGGAATCTTGGGAGACTTGCTTCAGCAAGGCACCTTGGGTGAACGACGATCCGTTCTTCCCAAGGGGTAACTTAACCTCCGAACCCTAATTCCTTTTTTTCAAAGTTTTGAGAAAATCAAAATGGCGTGGCGACTCCGTTTTTTCAAATTATAACGGATGTTTTCAAACTCAAGTGAATCCAAATTTAAAACACAAAAAAGATTTTGGGCACACATTCACAGCTTAAAGGGCTGCGAGGAATGCGCAGGAGCCCGAGCATAAGAGGAGGCACATTGGGAGCATGGCCTCTACATCATCATCCTCGGAATACCACTCATCATCCACCAGTGTCGTGCCTCGGGGACAAGGGCCTAACACTGACATTTTAGAGCAACTGGCAGAGTACGAGCATGTGCCCATCCACTTATCTGCCGTGAGTGATGATGAAGACCTGCTAAGGGATCCTGAGCTCAATGAGCTGAGTAGCGATGATGATGAATCAGAGGCTTAGGGTTCCTTAGGTTCAAACTATGAGAGGGAGAGAGGAAACAATGAACAAACTATGCACAATTTGTATTTATTTCTTTTTTTTATTTGGGTGCCAAGGAGGCAAAGACAATGTAATGTTCTTTTATTTTTCTTTTCTTATTGATGCTTTATTATTTTGCATATTACTTGAGCCTTGGGGTGACTTTTTGCATGGAAATGGGGCAGAATTTGAGCCGGAATGGTTTATGATGGAATGTGAATGTATGATGGTGTTTGGGCATGTTTTTATGCAGGTTTTGTTGAGAAAGTGGGGTGAGAATCCCACTTGGGCAGCAGCTTTGGCTGCTGTAATTTTTTTCTGCAGGGGCGAAAGAAGCCGTCCGGCTAGGACCTGGGCAAAAGAAGTCGTACGGCTTGGAGCCGTGTCTGAACTGGGTTTTTACAAATAAAATCAAGAGAGGGTCTTTTCATTTCATTTTCACCCTAAACTTGTCCCAACTGATCCCAAAGCCCATTTTGGACCAAAAATCACTGAGTCCGATCACTTGCCATGGAAAAACCAGTCCGATTGCAGAAGGAGAAAAGGGATCGTTTTATGTCCGACCTCCAATCCTGGATGAGATACAACTTTCAATCTCATAAGGGGCTGTTCGATAACACCTTCAAGATCAAGTCTTTATGGCATTTGAAGGATCTCCCGCCTGATTGGGATCTTTTGAGAGCAACAGCGAGGTTTTGGGACGTCCGGAGACATGTTTATTGCTTTTCCTCCAATGAGCTCATCCCAACCTTTGAAGATTTCAGGGCATTGATCGGGGGTCCAGAAATTGAATCCATCTCGATTCCTTTGACCGGGGACTTGCCGGTGACCGTAAAGTTGGCTTCTTTTCTACAATTTTCTCCGGAAGAAGCCGAAGAGATGATGATAGCTCCTGACAAAATTGACATTTCTAATATTCCAGGCAGATTCGGGTCTCCGAGTACTGCTGCGACCACGGTATCTATGGACGCCTTTGTCCTCTGTGTATTCTCCTTCCTATATACTGTCGAGTCCTTCGAAGTGTGCCACAGTGGCCTTTTGGACATGGTCAGAGACAGCAGGGCCGGGAGAGATATTGTCCTAATGATTTTGGGGGAGAATTTTCATGGCATTGACAGGATGGCTAGGGGGACCATTTCATGCGGTCTGGGAGCCCAGCTGTATTGACTTTATGGTTGCAGGAGAGGCTTGGGGCCTTGCCTGGGGCTTTGCCTACTTAGTTCCCTTGGGTAATTTCTCAGAGGGGTGCACCTAGACAGCAGGATCAGGGTAGTTAGGAGCTAATGATGGCTCGACTGTCTACCTCGAACATTCACTGGTGGGTGCCTCACTGGAGATTGCAAACTCGAAGGACGTTTCACGAGTCCTATATAGTGAGGGTTCCGAGGCTTTATTGGTCATCTTTCTACATTCCCTGCTTAGTGTCCAGGCAGTTTGGGACCTTGCAGAAGCCATTGGATGATTGGGAGGACATCCGTACCATGGAGGTAGCGCCTTTTGACATGAGGGATCCAGACAGCTACTCATTTTCCTCAAGAGCATGGACATACGCTGCTTTTCCACCCAGGGCCATTCTCAAGAACAGGAAGAGTACCATCTTGACCACGACTTACTTGGATTGGTACGAGAGGGAGATGGGGGTGACTCAGATCGTTTTGGGAGAGAGGCGTCAAGCTTTATTGGGTGATGATAGTGACTCAACCAGGACTCTGAGGGAGACCGAGGCAAGGGCTAGTCGCCACAACCAATCGGGCGATCTTATCAGGGACCTGGAGGCCAGATATGAGCGGTTATCGGAGGTTTCTCCTCTCACTGAGGCTCAGCGGCAGGAGGTAAGGACTCGTGCCAGGGTAGAAAAGGTACTTATTGACACAAGCTTGATGGAGGCTCTAGTGAGGATTCCTGAGATAGGGATGAGGGAGACCAATATCATCGAGAAGAAAAGGAAGAACACTCGACGGGGTCGAGGTAAAGGAAAGAAAGGCAAGGAAGACTCTGTTGATGACAACTGAGAGACCTATTCCGAGCATCTACTTATTGCCTTTTGCAAACACATTAGTTTATTAGGCCTTTTGTATATTTTAGTCTTTGTAGCAGGTTAGCAGTGTCAAGAGTAGACCGTGCTTGAATTCATCAAGAATTTTTTGATTTGTAAATAACAAAAGATATTTATCTTAGAAATTATTCAAGACACATTTCATGGAAATTCAAATGTCTTATTTATTGTTTAGACCAAACCATTTCTGGCTGCCTACGTTCCCCTTTTACAAGAAAGGCTAAGGGGCTCAGGTCTCCGTAGTTCATTCTGGTGAACTATTGGGATTTTTTTTGTTTTTTTTATGTGCAACCCTATTTTCTGCCTAGACCACCCTTTTTAGGATTTTCAGCCTAGCTGGATATTACTCTTTTTGCACTATTTTTTTTTATGTGCGACCCTGTTTTTTGCCTAGACCACCCTTCTCAAGGTTTTTAGCCTAGCTGGGTATTACTCTTTTTGCACTATTTTTCTTTTTCTCTTTTTTTTTATGTGCAACCCTGCCGTTGACCGGGTGAACAAAAGGATTGTCGTCTAGGTTGCGAGCTTCATTGCTCCTCCTGATAGTAGTATCTTCTGCACCATGTACGGGCCGATCCAAATGGATTCCCATTTTCCTAGAGGGTTGTCTCTGGTAGGGGGCTTTTCTTTCAGAACCAAATCACCCTCTTTGATGTCTCTGGCCTTGACCTTTTTGTCGAATGCCCTGGCCATTCACCTCTGGTAGGCTCGGGTATGTTCCATGGCCTTTAGTCTCCTTTCATCAAGTAGAGAAAGCTCATCATGCCGGCTGTGCAACCATTCTACCTCATTGACACTGTTTTCTAGGAGGACCCTTAGTGATGGGATTTCCAACTCTACTGGCAGTAGTGCTTCCATCCCGTAGGTCAGGGCGAAAGGGGTTTCTCCCGTGGCTGTTCTAACAAACGTTCTATTGCCCCAGAGTGCCAGATGCATCTTTTTGGGCCAGTCACGACCGCGGGTGGCCATTTTTCGGATGATTCTTTCGAGTGTCTTATTGACAGCTTCTACTGCTCCATTGGTCTGAGGCTTGTATGGGGATGATTTGTGGCAAGTGACTTTGAATTATGACAACAATCTATCGCAGTCTCCTTCAAAGTGCGTCCCGTTATCGGAGATGATCTCATTTGGCACCCCATATCTGCACATGATGTTTTCTTTGACAAACTGGGCCACTTTCTTGGAAGTGAGGACCTTATAGGACTTTGCTTCTACCCATTTCGTGAAGTATTCCACTGCCACTAACACAAATTCATGCCCATTGCTTCCAGCCGGGGCTATCTTCCCTATTACGTCAATACCCTAAGTTGCAAACGGCCAAGGAGTCGTCATGCAGTATAGGTCGTGAGGTGGAAGATGATTGAGGTTGGCAAACCATTGACATTTGTCGCACTCTCGGACATGCTGAACACAGTCTGTTTCCATGGAAATCTAATAGTAACCCATTCTGAGGATCACTTGCATCAATGCTCTGGCATTCATATGAGGATCGCAGGGACCATTATGGACTTGACTCATTAGCTCTCTTGCCTTTTCTTTGGTGACACACAGGAGGAGTGGTCCTTGGTACCGTTTCTTGTACAGATCGCCCCCTAAGATGACATAGTGAGAGGTCAGCCGCTTCAAGGCTTGCAAGCTTTTGGCTTTGATGCCTTCCCTCGATCTACCTTCTTCATCTCTAAAAGCCGACTCCCCATCTTTGAGGAACTAGTAAATTTGAATGTACCAAGGTTCCTTGACGGGCTCAGGTCCTAACTCTATCTCGCAACAGAAAGCTGGGGCTTCCCTTCTACCCACTCTAAATGGTTTTATTGCCTTTCCCTCGGGGATATCTACCAATGAGGCTAGAGTAGCTAAGGCATCTGCAAATCTGTTCTTGTCCCTTGGCAAGTAGTGGAAGGTCACTTCTCTGAACTGCTCAGTCAATTCTTCCATGTAGGCATGATACCTTTGGAGGTTAGGATCCATAGTCTTCCATTTGTTAGAGACCTGGTTGATGATTAGGGCTGAGTCTCCGTAGACTTCGAGTTCCTTAACATTCCTTTCTAGGGCAGCCTCCAAGCCAGCGATACAAGCTTTATACTCTGCAGCATTGTTTGTGACAGGAAAGTTCAACTTGACAGCTATCGGTGTATGCTCATCCTTCGGATCTACCAACAGCATTCCTATGCCATTCCCCCTTTTGTTAGCAGCTCCGTCAAAGAAGAGCTGCCATCGGTTCTCGGGCTCAACAACGAAGATCCCTTCATCTGGAAACTGGGGTTCAGACCCTCGGTCTTCATTGCTAGGAAAATTTTCCAGATGGTCTGACAGCACCTGACCCTTGATTGCCTTTCTCATCACATAGTTGATGTCATACTCCGCCAGGAAGAATGACCATTTTTCTAGGCGCATCGAGAGGGAAGGCTTGTCGAAGATATACTTGTGGGGTCCATTTTTGAGACCAGGTTCACAGAGTGGGCCTGCATGTAGTGCTTCAGTTTCCCGTCTACCCAGACTAGTCCTGCACAAGTCTTTTCACACGCCGAGTAATTGAGCTCACTCCCTTACAGCTTCCGACAGACAAAGTAGATGACATTTTCTACCCGAGAGTCCTTCTTTTCCTGAGCCAGCATAGCCCCAACTGCCGTGTCAGTGACAGTGAGATAGAGCAGAAGAGGTTTATGTCCATGTGGGGGGGCATAGTACCGGGGATTTACTAAGTACGCCTTGATTTGGTCAAAGGCATCCTGGTATTCCTCATTCCATTCTGTATCAACATTCTTCTTCATAAGCTTGAAGATGGGCTCACACATGATAGTCAGCTGATTGATGAAACGGCTGATGTACTGCAACTTGCCCATAAAGCTTTTGACTTCTGTCTGGGTTCGGGGTTGCTTCATGTCCATAATGGCCTTGATTTTTTGGGGATCGGCTTCAATGCCTCGCTCTGCGACCATGTACCCAAGCACTTTTCCCCTTGTCACTCCAAAGGTGCATTTTGCAGGGTTCAGTCTCATAGAATGTTGTCTTAACCTCTCAAAGAACTTTCGTAGGTCGACAAAGTGTTGTCCATCCACACCTTTAGAGTGGATAATCATGTCATCGACATAGACCTCAATTTCCTTGTGGATCATGTCATGAAAGAGTGCAGTCGCTGCCCTTTGATACGTAGCCCCGACATTCTTTAACCCAAAAGGCATCAGCGTATAGCAGTACGTCCCCCATGGAGTGGTGAAGGATATCTTTTCTTCGTCCATCTTAATATGATTATAACCAGCAAAACCGTCAAAGAAGCTCATCTTTTGAACCAATCATCAGTAATTGTAGCCTAAGACCCTCCGGCAGCTACAACCTTCCACGATCATCAGCAATTGTAGCCTAAGACCCTCCGGCAGCTACAACATTCCACGATCATCAGCCGTAGCCTCAGTCCCTTCGGCAGCTACAAGTAAGCACATCACAGGTATGAAAGCATATCTCAGTCAATTACTTTTCTAAAAGCATCAATCTCGTTCTCAGGTTTAGATGCCTTCAAATGATCTCGTTCTCAGGTTTAGATGCCTTCAAATGATCTCGTTCTCAGGTTTAGATGCCTTCAAATGATCTCGTTCTCAGGTTTAGATGCCTTCAAATGATCTCGTTCTCAGGTTTAGATGCCTTCAAATGATCTCGTTCTCAGGTTTAGATGCCTTCAAATGATCTCATTCTCAGGCTTAAATGCCTTCAAATGATCTCGTTCTCAAGTTTAGATGCCTTCAAATGATCTCGTTCTCAGGTTTAGATGCCTTCAAATAATCTCGTTCTCAGGTTTAAATGCCTTCAAATGATCTCGTTCTCAGGTTTAGATGCCTTCAAATGATCTCGGTCTCAGGTTCAGATGCCTCCCAATAGTCTCCCACAGGGTTCAAACGCCTCCCAACAGTCTTTCACAGGGTTCAGACGCCTCCACATGGTTCAGATGCCTCCCAACAGTCTTTCATCGGGTTCAGACGCCTCCCAACGGTCTTCCATCAGGTTCAGACGCCTCCCAACAGTCTTTCACCGGGTTCAAATGCCTTCAAATAGTCTTCCACAGGGTTCAGACGCCTCCCAACATTCTTCCATTGGGTTCAGACGCCTCCAAATAGTCTTCCACAGGGTTCAGACGCCTCCCAATAGTCTCTCATTGGGTTCAAACGCCTCAAAATAGTCTTCCATCGGGTTCAGACGCCTCCCAACAGTCTTTCACAGGGTTCAGACGCCTCCCAATAGTCTTTCACAGGGTTCAGATGCCTCACAATAGTCTCTCATCGGGTTCAGCGCCTCCCAACAGTCTTTCACCGGGTTCAGATGCCTCCTAACAGTCTCCTTGGGTCAGACACCTCCAAATAATTTGAACTAAATCGGATTGATTCCCTCCTAGGGATACGTAGGAATCCTTTCTCAAAAGGTCCAGCCGCCCGATCTCATCAATCATTGTCCAGCCATCCGCCATATCCCCAGTCGCTCATTGGGATTGGGTCTTTTCATATCGACAACCTCACTTCTTCCATAAGTGACGTTACCGAGGGGCTCTATAAGTACGCAAATCCAATTCGCGACCCTTTATAGGTGCATTTTAATGCAATAAAATTGCACTAAGGGGAGTTTTGGTAAATTCCCGGTCCATTCCGAGACTTTCGGAAACATTTCATAAGTTTCTTGCGAAGGAAGTACTTTTAAGTACTTTTCTCAAGCAAAAGAACCTACAAGGAATAAATCAGTTTGGACCTATTGGGAATTAACCTGGAAGTTTCCAGAACCAGGTTTTGGCGCCAGAAACGGTTATGGGCATTCTCAGTCGTGTGACATCTCGTGCCATGAAAATGGGTGCAGGAGGTCGTACGACACAATATGCCCATCACCAGCATCCTATAAATAAGACCCTACCCCTCTCATAACTGGATCCTTTTTCCACTCCCTAAAGTCACTCTGCCCAAATACGTCCAGAAACCCCTCTCTCTCCCAAAAACACACACAACACACACCAATCCCCTAAATTCAATCCCTCTCTCTCATCCAATTCACCCATCTACCTTCATACTTCATATCCACCTTGGAGCTTTCAATCCAGCACTCCATATGTGTTTGGATCCCCATTCCAGCAGCTGAATCGAAGTTCTCTACACCTAACTTGGTGTAGAGATTGTGGACACTACAAGGGTAACAATTCCCTCCATCTCTCTCTCTCTCATATTGGTTACTTTGCTTGTTCATTGCAATTCCTGTTCCTTGGACTTGATAATTGGGCTCCATCCGCCTTCAATTATCAAGTCCCAATCGCCATCTCTCTGTTTAACTCAATTTGCTTGTTTTAATTAATATTCATGGTTTGATCTAAGTGAATTTGTTGCTTGTTTGCCAAGGGAGTGTGGATCTCTCCATATCCACACCCTTTGGTCAATTCGTTGCTGATTTGTGATATTCTGAGTTGATTTGGTATAATTATTGGATCTGATTGAGTTTCTGTTGAATCTGAGTTCGAATTGTAAAGTCTCTGCAGAAGGTCACGTTATGTCACGCGACACGATTGGTCTCATCAGTCCTGTGTAGTGCGACATAACTAGCCCTCTGCAGAGACCATCATTTCAGTTGTAATTTGCTTATCAGATTTACTTGCCACTCAAAATAGAGTGTGGATCTTCAATATCCACACTCATTTGAAGTGATTGTGTGGATCTCTGTTAATTCTGTGGTTAATTTGTAAGGCTTCTGCACATGATAACTTGTGTCATGCGACACAATCTGCAAAGCATATCCTGTGTCACGCGACACCAGTTGCCATCCTGCATAAGTCATTTTCCAACTGTAATCTGTTCAGCCTCTTTGTACTCTGGGATGTGGCCTCCCAATGTAAATGGCTCACAAGTTGTAATTCCCCCCTTTTTGAGCAATAAAACAAAGCATTTATTTATATTTCGTTACATATCTTGTCACACAAAATTTGCACACACTCTTGGATGTTTTGGATGTTGAACATAGAAAGACTCGTCTACGGACGAGGCGTGTTGGGTGAACTCTCGGTTCTTCCCAACACGTAACCTGACCCCCGAACCCAAATTCTCTTTTCAAAAAGGTTTTCAATGTTTCCTTTAAAACGGCGTGGCGACTCTCAAATTTTTTTAAAAAATTTCGGCGAGCTTACATTCACTTATTTGATTTGACAATTAATGGAGGTTGTCACCTTATTTGATTTAATTCTAACAGAGATAACGGAGATTTTTGGGAGAAATTTATACGATTTGGGAAATTTATACGGTCTTTTGGACTGGGTAATTTAAAGCCTTCCGGGCTACGGATAATGATTTTGGGAAATTTATACAGTCTTCCGGACCGGGTAATTTAAAGCCTTCCCGGCTACGTATAATGATTTTGGGAAATTTATACGGTCTTTCAGACCGGGTAATTTAAAGCCTTTCGGTCTATGGATAATGATTTGGGAAATTTATACGGTCTTCCTGACCGGGTAATTTAAAGCCTTCCGGGCTACAGACAATGATTTTGGGAAAAAACGTTATTCCATTTGGAGATAACAGGAAATTTCCCGGAGGAGACGTTATCCCATTTGGAGATGACGGGAAAATTTTGGGCAAAAGTATTTCCTATTTTGATTTGGTAATCAATTAAGGTTATTTTTCTTTGTGCATGTCACATGAGCCACAGGCTGACTCTTTTGCGGAAAGGCAATGTGAGAGGAGTTTTATGAAAGAATGTGTTTGGATGCATGTGTTTGGATGTATATGTTTGGGAAATGTTTGAGACAGGTTTCGAGCAGGTGGGGTCGTATCCCTTGGGTGCGGAATAAGCTGCTGCTGTTGCTGAGATTTGGCTAATGCTGCCAAAAGGTGTCATGTGGACCAAAATTCCCTCTTGGGCTGAAATTGGGTTTAAACCTCGTGTCTTGATTAAAGTCCTTTTCTCAAACTCTAGAACTTGAAGCTTGATGCTGACAGGATTTTAGAACCAAAGACTAAAGCAAATGTCAAAGTGACCAAACCTCTCTTCTGAGGATGGATGAGACTTATCGAAGCCTCGGCCTGAGGGAAAAATTCTGCAAAGCCCCAAGTTCTATTAAAGTGAGGAAAGATCCTTTCATTGACAAATCCCTGGCTTGAAGGGATGACTTGGTAGAGCTTTGATTGATGGTCTGATCCAAAAGTATGGCAAAGCACCAAACTGACTGGTCATCCAAAGAGAGAGTCATGTTCGAAGCGATCTCAAGGAATCCATGAACGAAAACTTCTCCAAATGACTTGCGAAGCCCCCGACTTGACAAAGTATCATGGGGAAGGCCTCAATGTATTGGTTATAGAAAAAAACTGGTTGGTTGACCATGACTGATCTCAAAATGCACTTAATGCAGCCCCAAACCGTTGAAGAATTACGTTATGAAGCCCATCCTAGTTTCAAGAAAAGATTCTCATTCTGATTGGTGTGAAGGGGTCTTGTAGACTCGACTTCCAATGTTTGACTTAAAGTCATGATTAAGCCCCGATCCTGACACCAAAGAATTTGTTCGTGGCAAGACTGGATCCATCCTGTGACAAAGTGATGAACCAGGTAGGCGATGTCTAGATTTTGGAGAAGTGGCTTGGTGAAGCCCCAATCTTATGACCTAGCAGAAGTCCCAATCTGATTGGTACTACAAAAGTGATCCTGAGATTAATCTGACCAAGACTAGATCCATCCTGTGACAAAGTGAGGAACCCGATGTGGACCCAAGAATGACTAAAGAAGCCCCAGTCTAAAGAAATGGCTTGGCGAAACCCCAACCTTGAAAAGTTTCAAGGCAGCCCTAATGCGAATTGTAGCAGAAGAGGAGAACCTATCCTTTTTTTATTTTCTTTAGTCAATCAGTCAACCGTAAGAAGATGTGAAAGAGAAGAATTTTAGAAATTTATATTTGCAGGGGCATATTTTTTCAAAAGGTGGGAATAGATCCCCATTTTGTGTTATTTTGATGGCCTTATTCGACGTAGGCACAAGAACTCGCTTTGAGTTTGACTCTTTTGAGAGAGTATAAGCGTAGAAAGGTTTGTAAAAGTGTATGGAAGCTCCTGCTGACAGAAAATCAGTGTTTAGCGTTATCTTTCCTAAAATGTTAGAAAAAGAAGACTTGTCAAGACATCTTAAAACTTGTTTTATTTACAATTATCACAAGATTGCTTAAAACCCTTTATTAATGTTCAGGTTATTCAACCACTAATCTCGATATGAACAAACATTTTGATTATTCATGAGGAGAAAGTCAACTAGTGTCACGAATCAAGGTTGGCTAGTGTAGACACCCCATTCTGAACTCATAATTACATGATTACACTACTCTTCATCTCTATTTTGTGTTTTGATGAAAGCACATCAATTTCGTCATGTTTCGTTAAGTTTCTAACTAACCTCGTTAGTTTTGGACCTAACTGACTAACGGAACAACTGAAGAGGACAAAATAGTCATCAGACTAGTTATCTCGCACGAGATATCATATCTCGCGCGAGATATCCCCTCGACATGATGCGCAGAAATCGCTCTCCTTCTCCGTTTCAAACTCTCTTTTTGGATAAAACCTTATCAATTCGGGTATCCAATCAGAACTGAGTTCTGGAACCTTCCTAGGGGATTTTACCTCTCCACCTTCACCTCTCCAACCTCCTATAAATACTGGATGACTTTCAGTGTTTCGGAGGTCGACAATTCTGATCCTTGGTCAATAAAACACACAACACACACAATTTGTTAGGTTTCTTTCCACGAAAGACTCCTTCAAATCACTCACAAACAACTCCTAAAGTTTGTTCATCAACCTTGTTGATTAACAAAACATCGAAACCCGAATCAAAGGACCAAGGCGAAGCTCCGTCCGCATCAAGATCCAAATCAAGGATCGAGGCGAAGCTCTGTCCGAATCAAGGTTCGACTCTAAACTTGAGTCGAAACTCTGTCCGAATCTCTTCTCAAAAGGTAATCATCCTTTAAACTTTCGTTTCTCTTCTCAACCTCTCTATTGATTTTAGAGTAGTGTAATCCCATCAAAAGGATTAGCTTAGAGTCCCTTCAGTCAATGATGGCGATCTCGAAGCATACAATCCGACATTCCTAATCAAGAAATTGATTAGGGTTTATTTGTTCTTCTTTAATTACTTTATTAAAAAGATTGAAAATCTCTCTTTTCTTTAGCAAGACCGATCTCTGGATCGGGTGGAATGGATGCTCCTTGACCTACCCATTCCATAACCTAAGCCCCGAACCCAAATCTCTTTCAAAATGATTTTCTTATGTTTCCAATCGAATAATATAGGTGGCGACTCAAAAAGATGAAAAGATAGAAATTTTCTCACAACGCTACAGTGGCGACTCCGCTGGGGACTTAAAATTAAGAGGCTTAAACTTGCGTCAAAATTAAAAGAGAGGTTTTCAAAAAAAATTTGTAAATTCGAATTTTCTGCTCTCAGATGAAGCATATCTCGCGGCGAGATATCATATCTCGCGCGAGATATGGCTTCGGCAATCTGGTTGTTTTCTGGTTTCTCCCGTTTATCTCATAGTCCAAGACGAGAGCCGAACATGCAAGGGGGATCCCAGAATTCATTATTTGCAGAGTTCCCGCATCTTAAGGCCTCCCTTAAGGTGTAGAACTCGAACCTTCGTTTCCTTTAAATAATTGATTATTATTTATAAATTGCGTGCGATTGGGTTTTATTTAATTAAAGTCTGGTCCATTGGGGATTCAGGAGTTGTAAATTGAATTATTTATCTCTCTTTCTCTCTCTCTTTATGTGGAACTACGACGGCCTGAGTCTTCCTAAATTGGGAGAAACGTAGGCAACCACTTGGTGCGGCCATTATCTGTTTTCCTTTTGATTTTTCAAAAAAAAAAAACTCTCTATTTTACTCTATCACCTAGATTGACTCTCACACACGCGCACTCATGCTATAACTGTCATCGCACTACATACCCCGATTAACCCGGGACCCACACTAAGGACGGATGACGGTAACCACCTAGTCGCCGGTCTCTCCGAAGTTGGACAATCCCACTCCGCGTATTCAATCCACTTAGATTGTCATATCGCGGGGAGCCTAGCCTTCCAGCCCTACATCGCCACATTTTCATGTAGATTGTCTTTCTAAGAACACTCCGTGACCGGTCGGTTTTGACTCGGTAATTTTTCTTGTCTTTGACCAACATAAAGTTAATGTAAAATTGACTATCGAGAAAGGATTCGGAAAAGTCCCTTCGGAAAAAGAAAAAGTCCCTTCGGAAATGTCCCTTCGGAATGACCCTTTCGGAAGTCCCTTTAAAAAAAAATCCTTCCGGTCAATTTTACGTGGCTTTATTTTACAAAGAATGGTTAATTACCGAGTCCCTAGATTTGGTTCGAATTACGTATGCCTGCAAGATTTACCTAGGATGCTAGATAGAAAATGGATCTTTGTTCGTCCGACCATGAATCTAGGAAATAAAATGAGGAAAAATCCATCTTTCCGAATGGTTATCTCGTGCGAGATTACCTCGTCTCGCGCGAGATATTATTTGCAGATTTCGTGTTTGTGATTGATGATCGATGTGCGCTCCCTCCTTGAGTCAAAACTCCGTCTCTAATAAAAATAAAACTTCAAAAAAAAATCACTCGTGAGGTAATTTTAACCATCATCCTTTTCTCCATCTAGGATCGTTTGGGGCTAATATTCGAAAAAGACGTTTCGTTAGGATATCTCGAGTTCATCTCTAAGGTCGTCAAGCTCCCTTACCTCTCCAACGGTAGCATCTCAATTTCTTTCCGACACGATGAATTCCGAAGCACTCAAGAAGGAAATTGAGGATCAAAGGATTCGATATGAAGAAATACTACAAGCCCAAGACGATGAAATGGAGGCCCGATTAGAACTTGAAAGGAGAATCCAAGCCGGGGAAATGAAATCCATGGTTGATGAACTCCGAGCTATGAAACTAAAAGTGGCCGAATTAAGCTCAAAGAAGAAAGAAAGTAGGACCTCTTCCGATGATGAAGTATCATACACTAAGAAGGCTAAAAACCACTGCAAGCACAAGAAAAAGGTGTATGAGCCTAGCTCATCATCTTCCTCCTCTGACAATGAGAGTTATGCTTCCAAGAAAGAAAGCAAGGACGAACCCCTTACCATGGCAATGATAGAAAAGAAACTTGCATCCCTCGATGTGAGTAAGGGAGCCTCGCTCTCTATCGACTATGACACCCTTCGTCAATCCATGTCAAAGCTTCCTAGAAAGTACAAGACACCCGACATTGCCAAATTCAATGGCACTACTTGTCCAAAAATCCATCTGGAGACCTATTCTTGGGCCATGCTACCTATGGGTGTTGATGACAACCTACTAGCTCAATGCTTTCCACAAACTCTCAATGGTGCCGCTAGAGATTGGTACATGAATCTTCCACTCTCCACAAGACTTGATTGGCCACTTGCTAGTCGTACCTTCCAAAAGCAATATGAGGACAACTCTGCTTACCGCACCACTAGGAGAGACCTTGAGCAAACCAAGCAAATTCCGAATGAATCATTCGCAGACTTTGTCAAAAGGTGGAGAACCAAGCTGACTGAAATCGTTGATAGGCCAAGCCTAGATGAACAAATTCATATCCTACTTCAATGTCTCCGCGAAGAGTACCAAGAGAAGCTTGTCGGCAATTACTTTCCTAGTTTCCTCGAGCTTCATAAATCGGGTCTTAGAATTGATGAATTGGTTCATCTTAGAAAGAATTCAGAAAAGGAGAATTGTCCAACAAAGGGGAGCACCGGTCGGACCTATCATGATTTTGGTGGGGCTACTCTTAAGGAAATGTTCGATGATCTAGTAGGCCAAGGAAAACTGAAGCCAATGGAAGACTATCATCCTAAGAAAATGAGAGAAGATTGGGACCACGACAAATTTTGCGATTATCATCAATTTAGTGGTCATGACACCAACAATTGCTACAATTTGAGGGATGTCATCCAAGACTTGTATGAAGCCGGCAAGATCAACTGAAGCATCATTACCTCGGGGCTCCGATTGTCCTCTCCCTTTTTCCTTTGAAAAAAAAAACATAGATTAGGTAAACTTCCTAGTATGTTCTCGAAGAGTCATTCTGTCATTCTAGTCCATCTCTGTCCTCTCTAGTTTGTGTCAAGTAAACTATCGAGTCTGTTTCGAATTTCATTATCAATAAAAGTTATCTCTTCATCCTAAACACTTTCCTAAGAGTTGTTTTTCTTTATGAGTATCATTTGATCCATGCCGAATAGTGGACCCTCATTCCTTAAATCATCACGAAAAATAGAAACTTCTAAACAAGTTTGAAATGAAAACTATCCTTAGAAGGCTTAAGGCTAAACATTACTCATGTTGAAAGTCGAAGATCAACAAACGAAGGAAGCCAAAGGCGCTGCTATCAACATTCATTCCAAGAAGAGTGGGGGCTACTCAATTCAAGGCTTTGAGAGTACAAAAATAAAAAGCTCGCTAGGTCGAAACTCCTCAAATCGTCCTAGGCAAAAATTAGAGCATCAAAAAAAAAAAATGAAAAAAAAAAAAAGAGAAAAACTCTCAAGCCTTCATCGCCCCACAACAAGGATGAAATTTCAACAAAGGCAAGAAGGACTCTCCCGCAAAGAAGAAGAGTCAAGTGATATCAATGAAGAAAAGAGGATCCCTCAACATCCTCTTACAATGAATCCCGAATGGCAACGCAAATGAAGAAGAATTTCAACATCAATCCATAAAGAAAAATGTTTAGCCTTAAGTCGTACTAATGATTGGCTTTCTTTTCAAACTCGTTAAGAAATTTCTAGATGATGCAAGGTCCATTAAAAGTAGAACAACTTTTCTAGACCTTAGAGCCATGTAGCGTTCTTTGTTGAGTCTAGGGGCTTCCTCTTAGCCATTCTCATACACACTCTTGAAATCCAAGCATCAAAATTGGGGCTTCCGAACCTTTCCTCCCCCAGTCAATCTCTACTCAAACTCTCAAGAGTAATCAAATCTGCATTAGGGGCTTTCCTCTTCGCTTCTCACTATCATCATTAGAGAATACACTCCCTCATAAAAGAGTCAATGCTTGGATAACCTTCCAAAAATAGAGTCCGTCTCTCCCCAACTAAACTTGAGATCTCATCTTTCTCCTTAATGAGATTCTTCCAACTGAGTTCTCTTCGAGTAAACATACTTTTCAAAAAAAAAATGGCTCGCTAGGTTGAAAACTCGTAAAGAGCGGCCTAGGCAAAAGTTAGAGCACAAAAATGAAAGACGCAAAAGAGATGCCCGCTAGATTGAAAACCCGAAAGGGTGGTCTAGGCAAAAACCAGGGTGCGTCACAAAGAAAAAAAAATCAAAGGAAAAAGGAGGGGATCCTTCTTCAATTTACACAGCCTCACAAGCTTGTTCACGAAGTCATCTGCAGCATACAAAAAGTCTTGGGGCTTAGTGTCAAGAGGAGCCTTGGAAAATGCGCGCTTCGGATTAGGCAGCATAAGTTCTACATAGCAAAAGCCATCGGAGTGGTTTAGACCTTGTTCAGTCAATGATCATCACATGAGAAACTTGGGGCTTGACGATGAAAAAAAAAAGTCCTACGACAACGGAAAAATCCTCGAACCATCTCGAACCTTAGTGTTGAACTTGGGTTATCTCAACGGAATCCTATTAGACGATTGTCTCATTCGATCTTTAGATGGACCTCACGAGTTGGTCTTCAAAACCAAAATTTAAATCACAAACGATTTTCAATTCTCACATAATAGAACTCATTCTCCCCGTTGATTCTCGGAGTCGAGTGCACATTGATCGTCTTGAACAAACAAATGCTTAAGTGAATATATGTTGTTATGCAATGCTTTCACAAACCCTCTTGCAGGAATTAAAGTGCATAAAAGCACGTCAAGTGCTCACTTTCAGATCAAACATGTTGAATGTTTGGATTTCCCTTTCCATATAGCAATGCATCCAATTAAGTACGTCGAGCATCTCTTCAGGCGTCAAGCATCCATTGCGTCAAGCAATCATCGCGTCAAGCAACCATAGCGTCAAGCAACCATTGCGTCAAGCATCCATTGCGTCAAGCATCCATTGCGTCAAGCATCCATAGCGTCAAGCAACCATTGTGTCAAGCATCCATAGCGTCAAGCAAACAATGCGTCAAGCATCCATTGCGTCAAGCAACCTTTGCGTCAAGCAACCATTGCGTCAAGCAACCTTTGCGTCAAGCATCCATCACGTCAAGTGCCATGCGTCAAGCATATTCCAACAAAAAGGCCGATTCAACGCCCAGACAGGTGGATCATCACCAATTAGGTGTGTCAAACATCTAAGATGCGTCAAGCATCTAGGGTCAGTATGTCAAATACTTACCTCATCAAAAGCCCGGTCTTGAATCGCCAGGATCGTCACCTCAACAAAAGCCCGGTCTTGAATCGCCAGGATCGTCACCAACTAGGTGTGTCAAGCATCTAGGGTCAGTATGTCGAGTACTCACCTCAACAAAAGCTCGGTCTTGAATCGCCAGGATCGTCACCAAGTAGGTGTGTCAAGCATCTACAAGTAGTATGTCGAGTACTACTCAACAAAAAGCTCGGTCTTGAATCTCCAGGATCGTCACCTCAACAAAAGCTCGGTCCTGAATCGCAAGGATCGTCACCTCACTTCAATCTCAAAAGACAAACCAACAGAATGCAAAGGACCGGACAGGTAAATATTTGTTTTCTAACATCTTTCCCTGCAGGTTCGGAGCCCAAACAGGCAAATCTTCAGACAAACAGGTATATTCAGAATTGGGTCATGATTTGATTCCTCAGTATGGATTTGCCTTTTCAAAAATAAAATCTCCTCGATTTTCAAAAAAATGATTTTCAAAATACCTAAAGCAGCCTTTTCGTGTTTTGGAGTCGAACTACGTTTTGGTCTGATTCTCCGATAGAGATACGTAGGCAGCCGTGCGGCACGACCATCCTAGTGTTCAGAATGATGTCTTTTCTATCGACGACACTTCTTCTTTCATAAGACCTGTCGCCGAGGGGCTCTGTAGACACCCCATTCTGAACTTATAATTACATGATTACACTACTCTTCATCTCTATTTTGTGTTTTGATGAAAGCACATCAATTTCGTCATGTTTCGTTAAGTTTCTAACTAACCTCGTTAGTTTTGGACCTAACTGACTAACGGAACAACTGAAGAGGACAAAATAGTCATCAGACTAGTTATCTCGCACGAGATATCTAGCGCGAGATATCCCCTCGACAGGATGTGCAAAAATCACTCTCCTTCTCCGTTTCAAACTCTCTTTTTGGATAAAACCTTATCAATTCGGGTATCCAATCAGAACTGTGTTCTGGAACCTTCCTAGGGGATTTTACCTCTCCACCTTCACCTCTCCAACCTTCTATAAATACTGGATGACTTTTAGTGTTTCGGAGGTCGACAATTCTGATCCTTGATCAAGAAAACACACAACACACACAATTTGTTAGGTTTCTTTCCACGAAAGACTCCTTCAAATCACTCACAAACAACTCCTAAAGTTTGTTCATCAACCTTGTTGATTAACAAAACATCAAAACCCGAATCAAAGGACCAAGGCGAAGCTCCGTCCGCATCAAGATCCAAATCAAGGATCGAGGCGAAGCTCTGTCCGAATCAAGGTTCGACTCTAAACTTGAGTCGAAACTCTGTCCGAATCTCTTCTCAAAAGGTAATCATCCTTTAAACTTTCGTTTCTCTTCTCAACCTCTCTATTGATTTTAGAGTAGTGTAATCCCATCAAAAGGATTAGCTTAGAGTCCCTTCGGTCAATGAAGGCGATCTCGAAGCATACAATCCGACATTCCTAATCAAGAAATTGATTAGGGTTTATTTGTTCTTCTTTAATTACTTTATTAAAAAGATTGAAAATCTCTCTTTTCTTTAGCAAGACCGATCTCTGGATCGGGTGGGATGGATGCTCCTTGACCTACCCATTCCATAACCTAAGCCCCGAACCCAAATCTCTTTCAAAATGGTTTTCCTATGTTTCCAATCGAATAATATAGGTGGCGACTCAAAAAGATGAAAAGATAGAAATTTTCTCACAACGCTACAGCTGGGTATGAAAGAAAAGTTTGTGTATAGGAAGGTCATTGATGAGACCGGGTTTTCTGGGATTTGAATATGTCTATGAGAGATGCCATTGATAAGACCGAATTTTTTGGAATTTGAATGTGTTTATGACCGGACCATTTCTGGTTGCCTACGTTCCCCTCATTGTGAGGAGCTCAGGGCGCCGTAGTTCGGCTTTGACTGAACTGTGTTTGGCTTTGGGAAATAGGATTTATGGTTCCTTTAGTGGAAAGGCTCGGATGAGAAGGTTGGATGATGAGGTACAGGCCTTGAGACGATTCCTTAACCAGTCGTTTTGGGCGGCTGCTTCAATTGCTTTCTGATTTTCGTCTTTCATTGGGAAAGAAAGAATTTGCATATGCTTAAGGCCTTATGAAATGTTTCTGCCTTTGCTTTGACCGCTCCATTGTTATTTACAACTTTCATTCTTTGAGCTTTAATTTTGCCTATCTGTCAAGCTTTTGATTGGTGACGCTGGATCCTTGGCCTCAAAATTTTTTATTTTTATTTTTTTTTGAAGCTCCTACTTGGCTTTTTTTTTTGAAGCACATGAGGGCCAAGGCAAGCCCCTGCTTGAAATTTCTTGATACCCTTGAGGTTGAAGGCAAGATCCTAGGTTGTTGTCGACATGGTGTCAACGTTTCGATGTTGAGTGACCTTCTGTTATTTCTTGATGTTGCCGCCGTCGTTGACTTGGTCAAGGTGATGGTGGGGACATGATTTGGGAAGTGTATGGCTTGGTGGAGGCCTTTTATGAGGTAAGGAAAGTGTATGGGGAAGGCGTTAGTTGAATTTCTCACACCGATTAATCAGAACGTTAATTATTTCGAGAGATTATTTGTTGAGCAATGCAAGTGATCATATAAAATAAAACTATTTCATTAAATGTAATGTAGGTGTGCAAATAATGTCTAAAGTCTATCAAGAAAAGAAGAAGACTCTTTTATAGAAGATTTAAAATTAATTACAATGCCCAAGGAGGACTTGATTGAAAGGGGAAAGTACTAGAACCTACGAAAGTTGACTGAGAGACTATTTTATCTTTTAATCTTGCTTAAGGATAGGTAGCCCCTAGCCTAGCTACTCTTTGCTGGTTGGACTGCCAAGGCACTTGAGCTTTCCTTCGTCGATCAACCCTTGGACTTCTTTCTTCACATTCAGACACTTGTCGTAAGAGATGTGTGCCTTTGGCAAAGGAGTTGGGTCAGAGTTGACTGGCCCTGCTTCCCACTCCATGACACTCATGTTGGCATTGCTTGGGGAAAGATTGTTAGATATACGCAGGCATTCAAGCATCCCATTTTCTACCAGCTTCTGGATCTCATGCCTCAAATAGTGGCAATCATCAGTGTCGTGTCCGTGGTACTGGTGGAAACGACAATGCTTAGACTCATCCAACTGAATTTTAGGGTTCTTGGGCTTCCAATTCTCCAGTGGCTTTATCAGCTTTTCTTTCACTAGTTCTTCCAGCATCTTGCTTAAAGGCATCTCCACATCGTCATAATGAAGGGAGCGGAGTTTTTGGGAGGCACTGTTGTTCCCAAGACTCGGATTTCCATTGTTCAGTTGGTTCCATTGTTGGATCTGTCTGAAGGAGGCTATGGCATTCTATCCTTTGTGAGGAACCGATGCTGAGTTGGGTGCAGTTGCTGCTTGGTACTGGTGGTATTGGGTTATGTTTGAGGCTGGTTGTGTCTTCAGACCTTTCTCAAACTTAGAACTGGCATAGGCCAAGCGAACTCCGGGGCTAGTTGTCCTATCAAATTCTCTCACTTCGGGCATTTGAATTTTGCATGGCAGAATCACTTCTTTGCTTGGTTCGACATCTTGGGTCGAGGGAGTACTGGTACTTATAATGAGATCAAGCTATTCTTGCATTCTTTTCACTTGCTCCATTAATATTGACACATGGGGGTCAACGGGAAATCTCGAGTTACTGGAACTTGCAACAGGACTTTTATCAGCAGTGGGAACCACAGTAGTAGACCAGTGAAACTGACGGGAATTCACTAAGTCCGGTAGACGGCAACGAAAAACTTGAGGCCTCCGAATTTTCTTTTAGCACCTCATGATCATATTCAGGTGGGTATAGGGGTCTCAGAACATAGCCACATGGCTCAAACTAATTATGTGAAGTTGGAGCATAAACTGGCAGGTACTGCTGAAACTGAGAAACAGGTGTGATGAAGCCCATTCCATTCTGAGGAGGTGAGGGTGATAGAGCCCTGATGGCCTGAGACACTGGGAGGAGCTGGATGACAATAGTCCTTGGTGGGGGATCATATGTCAAAGGAGGAGGGTATTGGCTGTAGGATGGAGGGTATTGGTTATAGGATGGAGGGTATTGGTTATAAGATGGAGGGTATTGGTTTTATGATGGAGGGTATTGGTTGTAGGATGGAAGGGTTGAAGTCACTGTTTCTGGAGTTTCATCTTCGACCATGACCAGAGAACCATTTGCCTCAACTGTTACCTGAACTCCATGATGGCGGAGAGCACCGATGAGCATGGCTTGCTGCTCCTCGTGAATCTTATGGGCATTTTCCAAAGCTAGGACTAACTCTTCCTCTCTGGTCATCGATTTACCCGTACCATCACTGTTTTCTATCATATATGCCATTCTAAATCCCTGAGTAGACAAAACTGATGATTCTGCTGGACTGTCTGAACCTGAGGTTTCCGCACTAAAAAGCCACTAACCCGATATTCTCACCCACTTCTTTCTCGCTGTGGAAAAGATATAGGTAAGGTTTAGACTTGGGGGTAGGCGAGGTTTAGACTAGGAGGTAGGTGAGGTTTAGACTTGGAGGTAGGTGAGGTTTAGACTTGGAGGTAGGTGAGGTTTAGACTTGGAGGTAGGGGTTTAAACTGAAGGCTCAACTAACATGCATGTATTGCTTAAGTTTTACCTAAAACACATTTTCTCCTAATCCTAATTGATCAGAAAAGATTAGACCTTGAAAGGTCAAGATTGAAAATTGGACCGTGAGGGTCTTGATTGGAGATTTGACCGTGAAAGATCGAGATCGAAGATCGGAGACTGGACCGTGAAGGGTCACGATTAGAGATTTGACCATGAGAGAACGAGATCGAAGATCGGAGATCAAACTATGAGGGTCTCGATTGGAGATTTGACCGTGAGAGAACGAGATCGAAGATTTGACCGTGAAAGGTCTAGATCGAAGATCGGAGATCGAACCGTGAAGGTCGCGATTAGATATTTGACCGTGAAAGGTCGAGATCGAGGATTGAAGATCGAACCGAGATCGCGATTAGATATTTGACCGTGAAAGGTTGAGATCGAGGATCGAAGATCGGAGACTGGACCATGAAGGGTCGCGCTTAGAGATTTGATCGTGAAAGGTCGAGATTAAAGATTTGACCGTGAAAGATCGAGATTGAAGATCGGAGATCGAACCGTGAAGGTCGCGATTAGATATTTGACCATGAAAGGTCGAGATCGAGGATCAAAGATCGGAGACTGGACCGTGAAGGGTCGCGATTAGAGATTTGACCGTGAAAGGTCGAGATCGAAATTCGGAGATCGGATCGTGAAGGTCGCGATTAGATATTTGACCGTGAAAGGTCGAGATCGGAGATCGGAGATCAGACCGTGAAGGTCGCGATTAGAGATTTGACCGTGAAAGGTCGAGATTGGAGATCGGACCGTGAAGGTCACGATTAGAGATTTGATCGTGAAAGGTCGAGATCGGAGATCGGACCGTGAAGGTCGCGATTAGAGATTTAATCGTGAAAGGTCGAGATCGAAGATTGGAGATCGGATCGTGAGGGTGCGATTAGAGATTCCAGAAATGGGACCATGCAATTGTGATTCCATTAGTTGTTCAAGTTTACTTAAAACAGTGTCTTTTAATTATTTATATTTGGTTGGAAAATGTTGCCCTTCTTTTTCGCAACTACTCTAGATCCTGGATCAGTGGGTTCCGTCACTACGTCTATAAGCCCCCTCGTTTTCCACCTGTATTTCGACATCCCAGAGTGGACAGCCCCGGGCGAGGCTCCTATAGGGCACACGAATCCCACCGACCAAGAGAGAAGAACGGTCCTAGGGTCTAGTGGATCATAGGAATTTTTAACCCGCAAGCGATGCGGATTATAGTCAATGTCAATGCCGTGAAAGTCAAGTCTTTTAGCCTCAACGAAATTTCGACAGAGTTTCGCTTACGCGATAGACGTTTGACTTCGGCATTGTCCAAGGAAAATAATAGGCATGGGTCGGACGTTAAAAGTCGAATGACACGGCATCACATTGAGCGTTATTGCATACTTTGTAAAAAGTCAAAGTCAATGTCGGGGTCAAGATTTTGCCAATTTCTCCTTGACGGAATTTCGGCAGAGCTTCGCTTGCGCGAGGGATCTCGATTTTTTTGGCACGGACTAGGGCTTGACTCTTACATACCCCGTGCGGATCAAAGTCAAAGTCAAAGTCAATGCCGGGGTCAAGATTTTGCCAATTTTTCCTTGACGGAATTTCGGCAGAATTTCGCTTGCGCGAAGGATCTTGACTTTTGGCATGGGCTCAGGTTTGACTTTTACGGGGTTATACAATGAGGCTGTATGACATGGTCTAGACCAAAAACCAACCAAAAAGTCACGGTTTTAAAAGTGTAACACGGACTAGTGCATTGGTCGACACTGGCTGCCATGGGGAGTTTGTGATGATTCTCTGCGCGCCCGGGAGCGTCGTAACATTGTCCGTGACTGCAGCTGAACAACCATCCCGGGTTAAAAGGACGTGCGTGCAAAGTGTACAGGATATATGGTGCGCGTATTGTGCAGCCTCCTAAAAAATTCCTTTTTGAGTTAAAACAGAGATTTTCATAAATGTGTTTTAAAAGAATGTTTTTAGGGATGGGGGAAAATGCAACGAGTAAGCACATAAATTTTCTGGAACCTGGCTAGACTTAGGACTGGATAGCCCCAAGCTGCCAAAGCTTCCAGATTAACCTCATAAAGTGTCATGGTGGAACTGCGAAAGAAGTCGTCCGGCTATGATCTAGGCAGATCAAGCCGTCCGGCTGGATCCAGCAGTTTTCCAGGTTCCAATTTTTTTTATTTCCAGACTGTTTCCCCGAGCATTTTTGGCAACTTTCAGCTTTAGGATGGTCCCTGTTTATCATTTCAGAGTATGCATAAACCTAAACCCAAGATGCATGCAAAATAAGAAAAAGAAATACAAGCACAAAAATTGGATCCGGGACGGAAGGCTAACCCTCGTAAACGTTTTCAATGCTTCTTATGAGAAAAGAAGTTTGGAAACATTTACTTAGTCCCCAACGGAGTCGCCAAGCTGTGAATGTGGGCCCATCATGGATCGAACCGTGTTTTTATAGGGTCGCCGTTTCACCTCAGTTTGAAGACACCGGTTTATTGAAAAACGGAGTCGCCACGCCATTTTGATTTCCTCAAAACTTTGAAAAAAAGGAATAGGGTCCGGAGGTTAAGTTACTCCTTGGGAAGAACGTTTGGCGTTCACCCAAGGAGCCTTGCCAAAGGCAAGTCTTTCTAGATCCGATTTTTGGCTTGTTTTGTGTGTTCGTGTGTGAGATGTGATTTGAAAAAGAGGAGGGAATGTGCCAAATTATCTTCCGGATGTATAAACCATTTGAGTTGGTTATCGCTCGGGATTCGTTGGATTTTATGTGTTTGGGATTTTGATCCCGTGCTCATCTTGGACTTATGATCATCATTAAGTGACCTTTTTATCCTCCCGTTGGAATAATAAACCATATTAGGCTTAAGAGCCTTGGTGTGTCTTAAACCAACGTTCTTCGGGACTTGGTCTTTATGTGATCGAGAGAGAGGGACACCTTTTATAGTCCAAGAGTGAGGCTCTTTAGAAAGGAAGAGTCCTTGCCCATCAATCCTACATCTTGAGACGATTTGAGCTTAATAGGGACATTTATGCTCGTCTCAAGTGATGATCGGAGATGTAGGGGCCAAGATTCATCCCCTTCTAAAGGGACTTCGACTATGGCATTTTAGTGGCGGAAACGATGTAAAGATGAGACCTTTACAGCAATCCACACCACGGGATGCTTCAAGTGCCAAAGGGACTAGGGGGAGGGGTATAAAGATTGGATCTTTATACTCGCCTATGTCTTTCGTGCCTTAAGAAGGTCACTAGACAATCCTTGGAGAGTGATCCAACCTAAAGGGACATGGGGGAATGACTTTGGAAAGTAAATATTGCATTTTTATGAAATAAATGTAATGAACATTATGAGAACTAAAGCTATAAATGCAAAGGGAAGACCTTTGAGGCTTTACTATTTCCTTTAAGAACCTTATGAGGTGGATAATCCTTGGAAGCAAGATCAAGGGAAGGGAAAGACATTATGAGAGTAAAGATTGCATTTTTATGTAATAAAATGGGACTATTTCACATCATCATGTGATGAATCCTCCCTAGAACAAGCCACATGTGGACTCTTGTTCATCCTTGGGATGAGATTCCCCATGAATCATTTGTGTTTGGGGAAATAGGGGGAAATGATATCTACATGACAAAGATAGGATCTTTATAGCAATATATCAAATTTAATGACAAGTAAAGGCAAAGTTAATGACAAGTAATGAATATAACAATGTAAAAAGAGTATTTCAAGAGGAAAGGAAGGAGAGATTACCAATGGTGGTTCTCTCTATCTCCCTTGGGGGTTTTCCTAATGTAGGAAGAGTTTTGGGTGGATTTTATGGAGGAGGGAGGTGGTTTTTTGGGAGTTTTAGTTTCTGTAATTTCGTGGAGTGATATTGGTAGAGTAACAATGCCTTCCAGTCCTTCTTAAAATGGGTAGAGGAGGCCTCTATTTATAGGCTGATTTGTGTTTCCTAATGCAGCCGTGCGGCATTAACCTCTGGCAAAAGAAACCGTCCGGCGTTATCCATCGATGACTCAGCCTGCTTCTAGATTCATGCAAGGTGGCAGCTGGAAGCTTCATTCCAGCGAGGGACTGCTTGGAATTTTAATTCCTAGCAAGTCCTTCCCCCTTTTGACAGTTTGGAAAAGTTTCAGAATTGCCCCTGAACTTTAGGAAAGTTTGGGGGGTTGTCGGGAAACTTAACCGGAAGGCATGAGCCAGATTTGGGTAGTTACACCTTCAAGTGTGAAGATTCCTTCATCTGGAAATTGTGGCTCGGGACCTTGGGCCTCGTCGGTTGGGAAGTCAGCCAGTTGTTCGGCCATTACCCGCCCCTTAATTGACTTCCGATTCACGTACTTGATGTCAAACTCCGCTAGGAAGAAAGACCATTTGGCGAGCCTCATTGACAGTGATGGTTTGTTAAAGAGGTATTTGACTGGGTCCATTCTGGAGACCAAGTGTACTGTGTATGACTGCATGTAGTGTCGTAGTTTTTCGACAACCCATACTAGAGCTGCGCAGGTTATCTCGAAGGCTGAGTAGTTGGGTTCGTTGACTTGAAACTTTCGACTGACGAAGTAGATGGCGTTCTCGACTCGTGCCTCTTTCTTTTCTTGACAGAGCATGGCTCCAACTGCGGTGTTGGTCACAGTTAGGTATAGAAAAAGTGGCTTCTCCTCGTGGGGAGTACAGAGGATCGGAGGACTCACAAGGTACGCCTTTATCTTTTCAAAGGAATCTTGGCATTCCAGGTTCCATTCGATGTTTGCATTTTTCTTCATTAGTCTGAAGATTGGCTCGCACATGGAGGCCAACTGATTGACGAAGCGGCTGATGTACTGCAGGCATCCCATGAAGCTTTTTACCTCTGTTTGGGTTTGCGGTGGTCTCATTTCGATTATGGACTTGATCTTTTGAGGATCAACTTTGATGCCTCGCTCGGTGACCATGTATCCTAAGACTTTGCCTCGGACGACTCCAAATGTGCATTTGGCAGGGTTTAACCTCATTGAGTGTTTTCGGAGGCGATTGAAGAACTTTCTCAGGTCAATGAGGTGTTGTCCATATGATCCCTTTGAGTGGATGATCATGTCATCGACGTACAATTCAATCTCTTTATGGATCACGTCGTGGAAAAGGGCGGTGGCTGCCCGTTGGTAGGTAGCCCCAGCGTTCTTTAGTTCGAACGGCATCACTGTGTAGCAGTAGGTTCCCCAGGGGGTTGTGAAGGCTATTTTTTCTTGGTCTTCTTCGGCCATCTTGATTTTATTGTAGCCGACGAACCCGTCCACTAAGGACTTAACCTCAAAATTGGTCGTAGTGTCTACCAACATGTCAATGTTTGGTAGTGGAAAGTCATCCTTGGGACTTGCTTTGTTGAGATCTCGGAAGTCCACGCAGCAGCGTACTTTTTCGTTGGCCTTGGTGACCATGACTATGTTGGAGAGCCATGTCGGGTATTCGATCACCCTTATGAAGCAGACGCGGAGCATCTTTTCGATCTCTTCCTTGACTTGTAAAGACCATTCCAGCTTGATTCGGCGTAGCTTTTGCTTGATGGGCTTAGCCTCGGGATTCAGGGGAATCCGATGTTCCACTATGGCTGGATCTAAGCCGAGCATGTCTCGGTAAGACCAAGCAAACACATCCACAAATTCTTTGAGCAGTGCAGTCAATGCGTTTTTCTCGGTGTCGGTGAAGAAACTTCCGATTTACGTCTCTTTTGGCTCTTCAGCAGTTTCCAAATTCACTTTGGTTAAAACCTCCTTGGCAGCTTGAGCCCGGTTTTTCTCTCATTTGACAACATGCTTAAAGATGTGTTTAATGTATTGTTCGTTTAATGTGTCTGCTTCTTTATCAAGTGAATCGTTATTAACGGTTTGTGTTTTAGTTAATTTATCAGTTGTTAAAGATGCAATGAGAGGATACTCGGAAAGGTCGAAACTTTCATTAAGAGCATATGGGAATACATTATTGGCAATGAGTTCATAATATTCTGGCGTAAGGCCATCAGATGACTCGAGAGACTCAAATTCAAAGATAATGGACTCAGAATGTGTTTTGGCTCTGGACTCTAGGACGCGAGGGGTTAGACCAAGTTGTTCGATCATTTCCTTCTTGCTAGCGGTAGGTCCGAAGAAGGTGGCCATGTCGGGTATTCGATCACCCTTATGAAGTAGACGCGTAGCATCTTTTCGATCTCTTCCTTGACTTGTAAAGACCATTCCAGCTTGATTCGGCGTAGCTTTTGCTTGATGGGCTTAGCCTCGGGATTCAGGGGAATCTGATGTTCCACTATGGCTGGATCTAAGCCGGGCATGTCTCGGTAAGACCAAGCAAACACATCCACAAATTCTTTGAGCAGTGCAGTCAATGCGTTTTTCTCGGTGTCGGTGAAGAAACTTCCGATTTGCGTCTCTTTTGGCTCTTCAGCAGTTTCCAAATTCACTTTGGTTAAAACCTCCTCGGCAGCTTGTTCTAGGGAAGATCCATCACATGATGATGTGATGTCCTTTTACTTTTTACATAAAAATGCAATCTTTATTTCCATTATGTCATCCCCCTCCCTTGATCTAGCTTTCCAAGGATTGTCCACCTTATGAGGTCTTAAAGGACATAGGAAATTCCATAAAGATCATCCCTTTTACTTCATGTCTCTAGTTTAATAATGTTCATTGCTTTATTTACTTTAAAAATGCAATCTTTACTTTAAATGTCATTTCCCCCATGTCCCTTAAAGATGGATCTCTCTCCAAGGATTGTCTAATAGCCTTTTAAGGCACGAAAGACATAGGATCCAATCTTTATACCCCTTTCCCTTAGTCCCTTGGTTCTTGGAGCATTCTGTGGTGTGGGTCATTGTAAAGACTCCATCTTTAGATAGTTTCCACCATTAAAATGTCATAATCGTAGTCCCTTTAGAAGCGGACGGATCTTAGTCCCGACATCTCCGATAATCACTTGAGACGAACATAAATGCCCCTACAAATCTATATCATCTCAAGATGTGGGATTGATGGATAAAGACTCCTCCTTTTCTAAAGAGTCTCATTCATGGACTTAAAAGGTGTCCCTCTCTCGATCACATGTGACCTAATCCCCAAAGAACGTTGGTTTAAGACATACCAAGGCTCTTATGCCTACCATGGTTGATTAATCTAACGGGAGGGTAGAAAGGTCCCGTAATGATGATCACAAGTCCAAAATGAGCATGGGATCAAAATCTCGAAAACATCAAATCCAAGGAATCCCGAGCTATAACCTTCTTAAATGGTTTATATGTCCGGCAGATAAACTTGGCACATTCCCTCCCCTTTTCAAATCACACACACATACACGAGCGCACATACAAGCACAAACTTCAGATCTAGGAAGACTTGTTTTGCAAGGCTCCTTGGGTGAAAGCAATACGTTCTTCCCAA
The DNA here is from genome assembly GCA_022495995.1 of Adenophora triphylla var. japonica. Taxonomy (NCBI): domain Eukaryota; kingdom Viridiplantae; phylum Streptophyta; class Magnoliopsida; order Asterales; family Campanulaceae; genus Adenophora; species Adenophora triphylla. The sequence goes on along the minus strand of JAFEMH010000152.1, from coordinate 142,429 downwards.
GGAGTAACTTAACCTCCAGACCCTTATCCTTTTTTTTTTAATTTTTGAGGAAATCAAAATGGCGTGGCGACTCCGTTTTTCAATAAAACCGGTGTCTTCAAACTGAGGTGAACGGCGACCCTATAAAATGGTTCAATCCCGGGGCTCACATTCACAGGCTTGTAACGTATCGCGGAAATCGCGGGCTAGGTTTACGGTTACAAATGATGGTGAGGACATACGAAGTCAAGCAAGTGAAACTAGAAAGTGTTCAAAATATATCATCAATTGAGTGTATCTCTCCGCTTACCCATGCTAACCCAATGTTTCATTAGAATTTTGTATATTTTCATACAAAGGATTGATCTCATTCTTTTATTTCCTTTTTCACTTTGAATCATAACTTTAACATAAGGGGACAAGACTTTACAGATTTTCTTTAGCTTTTCTTTATTTTCTTTTGCTTTGCATGTATAAAGATCACAAAGAATATTATGCACTAAATACTTTACACATGCCTCTTTTTTAAATACAATAAATAACCCTTTTTCTTTCATTTGTTGATCACTTTTCACTCAAGCCCTTGATTTCCCAAGCATAACCCACAATTTCTCATTCATTCCCTAGTTTCAATTTCTTGAAAAGGTGATAAAATAGTGTATGAGTAGGATAATTTGGGTGCAAAATAAAGGCAAATGGCGGCATTTGATAATATCTCACTTTGTGAGAAAATTCCGTATTACTAAAGCTCAAAAGGGGTTATAGCGGAAATATTTATAATTGACTAGAAAGTTAAAGTCTCACAAAGGTTCAAAGAAAATAGTCATATATCACTTCCCGAGTAGGCTATTTGATGTGTTATTGACAGTCATGCAAACATGTTTTAGGGACCACGAGAATGCCAAAGTGATCCTATAAATGTCTTTGAAGTTGGTAACAATGATCAATAAAATAACATGGAAGTGAAATGTGAAGTAATCATAATACACATGTTTCAATATAATCATAATCTCATACTTATAATAACACTTAATATTCAAAATTAAAAACTCTCAAATCATCATAGACTTTAGCCAACATCCCAAAATATGACAAGAACAAAAAAATCAAATGTTTTGGAGGATGACACTATTTACACTCCCATATAAACCCACAAACTTAGAGAGACTCACAAAGAGTCACTCAAAACTAACATTGTCTATCCACGAACTCAAAACATAATATGTCATCAGAGCATAAAAAGAATAGAAGCATGCGTTGGGTTCAAGGGTTTACACTACATGACAAAATAAAAATAAACTAAAATAAACGATACCTATTTAGGTTGCCTACCAACAAGCGAATTTGTTTAGAGTCGTTAGCCCAACTATATCCCCCATCTTACTTGGAGGTTGAAGTGACCTTATTGCCTTTAGCCTTTGCTTTTATGCCCTTTGACCACTTCATACTTTCTATAGCATTAATTCCCACTGCTTTCCATGCATACGTCCCCTTTTTATCAATTTCGGTAGTACCCAAGGGACTTTGAGATTTTCTGCTTTTGCCTTTTCTTCCTCTTTCTTGGGCTCTTTCCTATCTTCTCAAGACCTGCACACACAAGCTAAAATAGGGGAGGCACAACAATATATGGAATGACTTAGGGGTGCTTAGGAATGTCCTTGGTACAATATGTCTTAGCCATGTGAGATTTGATCTTATCAATTTGGACCAAAATGTTCTCTACAATGCCTAAAGGTCTTTTAATCGTTTGGTCAACTAATTGGATGGACAATGGAAAATATTTCAAATTATTTAATCCCAGTTGCTTGTAAACAGAATATGACTGCATATGGGGATTTGGCCTGCTGGCTAGAGCTCATGGCTTCCAACCTGGAGGTCATGGGTTCGATCCCCCCAGAAGTTAGAGGGAAGGCTTTCTCTCCCTAGGATTTATCTCCTAGGCGCTTTTGTGCATGCATGTGTGTGTGTGTGTGTGTGTGAGTAGTGAAAAAAAAAAAAGAATATGACATCAAATTAATACTAGCCCCTAAATCTAACACTCCCTTAACTTTTGAGTACCCTAAATTGATTGGAATAATAAAACCTCTGATGTATTTCATTCTTGGGGGAAGGCCGTTTTCGAGAATGGTTTAAACACTTTCAGACACCACTGCTTTTTATTTAGCGCCACCCCTAGATTTCATGTCAATTTCCCTTTTCAAAATTTCAACTCAAGAAGGTGTGGTTTTCACAACATCTAGGAGGGAGAGATTTAAATTAACTTTAGAAAACATATCATATATTTCCCTCAAACCATTCTTTTCATCTATAACATGCTCATCAAATTCAGTTTCAGTAGAGGCAAGAGAAGAAATAAATACCTCCTCGATATTTCAGCACTTTCATCCCAAATCGTAGTGATGGACCTGGCTTGTTCAGGTTGACTTGGAAAAGTACGCGATTTGTGACCTTGTAAAACCTCTACAAGTCGCCCAATTTGGGTTTCTAATTTCCTTATTGCAGTCTCATGATGTTTAAATTATTACACGAGTCATGCCATGATAGAAAACATGGGGAACGACTCGTGCCTTCAAGCACGAGTCGTGTAAAACGCTGAGACTTGAATTGGCCAGCGTGATTTTGAGTTTCAAATCCCTATTTCCCCAAATTCTTCTTCCCTCTCCCCTCTTCAATATTCTTGCTCTCCTCCATTGCCACCACTCCACCATACCTACCGTCGCCCTCCCCACCTCTTCATCTTCATCTTCTCCTTTTTCCTCCTCCCCTTCCATAAACACCACCCCTTTCCCTCTCTATTACAGAAAATTCTCACCCATTCCCCTACTTTCTCTCTCTACCTAAAACCCACAAATTGCACCCTTAAGCCCCAAATTGAACAAACCCACCACCTATTTGTTGGGTTTTACGGGTCCATGCGTAGAGAAATAAAGCATCAAATAACATAAAACCCAAGGAGCCTAGGATCCGTTCTATACAATTAAATTGAATCCTATGAGATAGATGTAACCAACCTTGAATGCTTTCCGTTCTTGAGCTATCGAACGATTCAATGATGTGATTTCAGATCACAAACTTCGTTCTTCAGATTGTTTGAACTCTAGGCCTTGATCGATGAACGAGCTAAGACCCTCTTTCGGTATCCACACCTTTGAATGAATCCAAGAACTCTTCTTGAAGATTGCTAGATCAAAAACCCTTGGAAGAATATTGAGAATATTGTGTTTTCTTTTTCTAAATTTCGGCTAGTCAATTAGGGTTGACAGACTCTCTTATTTATACTACATTAGTATCCATATTAGAGTCCTAATCAAATTAGGAAACAAGTCAGTCAAATCGCCTTGAGACCCATTGTGTCGCACGACCACACGGGTCATATTGCCTTGATGTGTCACACGACCACACATGGTCAAGTAGGAGTTTCTCAATCATTCTTCCCTTGGTTTATCAAATTCATTCTAATTGTGTGTGACCCAATAGGATTATATTATGTTGGCAATGAGCTCGATCATATCGACCCTCATAAGACATAAGCGGACTCTAGCAAGCCATTATGTCTACCCAAATAATATAACGTAAGAGTTCACGTTTCCAATGGTACACTTCCATTTCTCCCTTTGTCTCACGATGTTATATTGAACACAAGTCATGGTCCTTGTCAACTTGTCTTTGTTCAATGCTTTCTCGATTCTTGAGTATAATGATAATTCCAATCATATTGGGGTACGGCCATACACTTTCATCATTATCACTTATCGAGGGGCCCAAGCAAAACATCTCTCTTTCGAGGGACAAATTCCATATTGACTTATCATCCTTCCCATCATGAATCCGATCATGCAAAAGATAGCCTTTATAGATATCGTGTTAAGATACCGTTTGACTAAAATCAAACATGACTTTCATCATATGTAAGGTCATGATAATCTCAGGTCTAGGGACTAAATGAAGTAACCTTATGAGATTTAATTATGACATTTGACCATGACATAAATCTCATGCGGGTCAAGTCCAGTCACTTGTTCTCTAACAAGTACCCATAATTTCAATGTGCATCTCTATGCATATAATCATCGTATGATTATCCATTGACAATTATACTAATTATTCTCTTAATAATTAGGGACGAAGATTATTATAAACAAATATACAAAACATATAATAATCAAATGATAAACATATCATATAATAATAAATAATGTCAACACATAAGTTTATCAATCATAGGCCTAGGACATAACACTAACAGTCTCCCACTTGCACTAGGCCCAATCTACCATGTATCGAATACCCATGGACCTAACATGACCATCATGCTTAGCTTGCGGGAGAGCCTTAGTTAATGGGTCCGCCACGTTGTCATCAGTATCTACTTTGCATATCTTTACGTCTTCCCTTTCACATATCTCTCGGATAATGTGGAAACGTTGAAGTATGTGTTTGGATCTCTGGTGTGATCTTGGTTCCTTTGCTTGAGCAATGGCACCATTGTTGTCACAGTAAAGTTCAATAGGATCTCTGATGCTTGGAACGACTTCCAAATCACTAATGAACTTCTTGATCCAAACTGCTTCCTTAGCTGCATCAGATGTCGCTATGTACTCAGCTTCGGTTGTAGAATCAGCGACGGTACTTTGCTTGAAACTTTTCCAACTAACAGTGCCTCCATTAAGCGTAATCAAAAATCCAGACTGCAATCTGAAATCATCCTTGTCGGTTTGGAAGCTAGCATCTGTGTAGCCTTTAACTACAAGATCTTCTTCCATTCCTCCAAAGACCAAGAATACATCCTTAGTTCTTCGTAAGTACTTGAGGATATTCTTGACTGCTATCCAATGTGGTTCGCCGGGATCCGATTGGTACCTACTCGTCATGCTTAGAGCACACGAGACATCGGGTCTAGTACATAACATAGCATACATGATAGACCCAATTGCCAAAGCATATGGAATACCATTCATTCTCTTTCGCTCATCATTAGTCTTAGGACTTTGAGTCTTGCTAAGAGTTATACCATGCAACATTGGCAAGTTTCCTCTTTTTGAATTTTCCATTTGGAATCTTCTAAGAACCTTGTCAATGTAAGTACTTTGACTTAAACCAATCATCCTCTTAGATCTATCTCTATAGATCTTGATACCAAGGATATATGCGGCTTCGCCCATATCTTTCATTGAAAAACACTTTCCTAACCAAGACTTGACAGTCTGTAGTGCAGGAACGTCATTTCCGATGAGTAAGATATCATCGACATACAACACTAAAAATAGTGCTACGCTCCCACTAATTTTCTTGTATACACAAGGTTCATCTTCGTTTTTGATAAAGCCAAACTCCTTGATTGCTTCATCAAAACGTAGATTCCAACTCCTAGAAGCTTGCTTCAATCCATAAATGGATTTCTGCAACTTGCACACCTTGTTAGAATTTTCTGGACTGACAAAACCTTCAGGTTGTATCATGTATACATCCTCAAGTAACTTCCCATTAAGGAAAGCTGTTTTGACATCCATTTTCCATATCTCATAGTCATAATATGCGGCTATGGCAATTAAAATTCTAATAGACTTAAGCATAGCTACAGACGAGAAGGTTTCATCATAGTCTATGCCATGAATCTGCCTATATCCCTTAGCTACTAGCCTAGCCTTGTAGTAGATGTGCACCTTCCCATCCATGTCGGTCTTCTTCTTGAAGACCCATTTGCACCCTATGGTTTTTACACCTTTGGGAGGATCAATCAAGTTCCAAACTTGATTATCAGCCATGGATTGTAATTCGGACTTCATGGCCTCTTGCCATTTTTCCGAATCAGGAGTGGACATCGCTTCTTGATAGAAAGTAGGTTCATCGTTTTCGATTAACTCTACTTCATCACTTTCCGTAACGAGAAATCCATATCTCTCGGGTTCGGATCGTGACCAACCACTTCGCCGAAGAACTTGTGCATCTTGAACTGGTTCCACAACTGCTTGTGAACTTGGTTCAGTCTCTACCATTGGTTCAATGTGGTTTTTGGGTTCTCGAATTTCTTCGAGATCTATTTTACTCCCACTGGTTCCTTTGCGAAGAAACTCCTTTTCTAAGAAAGTACCATTTCGAGCAACAAACACTTTGTTCTCGTTTCAGTTGTAGAAATAGTATCCTTTGGTTTCCTTAGGATAACCCACGAAAACACATTTATCAGACTTGGGTGCTAGCTTGTCAGAAGTTAACTTCTTGACATATGCATCGCAACCCCAAATCTTCATGAAAGACATACTAGGTTTTCTTCCATGCCACATCTCATATGGGGTCTTTTGAACCGATTTGGTAGGAACTCTGTTTATAGTGAAAGCAGCAGTTTCTAGTGCATGTCCCCAAAAGGATACAGGAAGCTCAACTTGACTCATCATAGAACGAACCATGTCTAACAAAGTTCTATTCCTCCTTTCAGACACACCATTCCATTGTGGTGTTCCGGGTGGAGAGAGTTCTGAAATGATTCCACAACTCTTTAAGATGACTGTCAAATTCTTGGCTCAAATATTCGCCACCTCGATCAGATCGAAGTACCTTAATAGTTTTGCCAAGTTGATTTTGCACCTCATTTTGAAATATTCAAAATATCTCAAACTATTCACTTTTATGTTTCATTAGATAAACATATCCAAATCTACTATAATCATCAGTGAATGTTATGAAGTACCGAAATCCTCCCCTAGCATCGCTACTCATAGGCCCACATACATCGGTATGTATGAGTCCCAATAAGTCGCCCGCCCTTTCACCGGTTTTGGTAAATGGGTCCTTGGTCATCTTGCCAAATAAACAAGATTCGCATGTCTCATAAGATTCATAATCATGTGAGTCTAAAAATCCATCTTTGTGGAGTTTAGAAATGCGTTTCTCGTTTATGTGGCCAAGACGACAATGCCATAAGTAAGTGTGGTTTACATCATTGGGTTTAGATCTCTTATTAATGTTATAGACATCATTATCACGATTTTCAACATCAAGAATATAAAGGCCATTGAATGAAATAGCAGTACAATAATGCATATCACTCTTGTAAATGGAAAATTTCTTATCACATATAAGAAAATTAAAACCTTCATTATCCAAACATGAAATCGAAATAATATTCCTACTTAAAGCTGGAACGTAATAACAATTGTTCAAAACAAGTATTAGTCCACTAGGTAAAGTAACTTTATAAGTTCCTACGGCTAATGCGGCAACTCTTGCTCCATTCCCCACACGTAGGTCCACTTCACCTTCCTTAAGCATCCTTCTGTTCTTTAGACCTTGCACATTTAAACAAATGTGAGTTACACATCCGGTATCCAATACCCAAGAACTAGAAGCAGATAGGAATATATCTATAACAAAGATACCTGAAGTCGAAGCAACTCCTTTGCTCTTCTTCAGTGCTTCCTTGTATTTTGCGCAGTTTCTCCTCCAATGTCCAATCTCATTGCAATAGAAGCAGACTGCATCCTCTTGGGACTTGGGCTTAGCCTCTTTAGGCTTGGAAGCCTCTTTGGGTTTGGCAACTTTTGCCTTGGGATTAGCAACCTTTGCCTTTCCTTTACCCTTGAAACCCTTCCCCTTGTTAACCATTAGCACTTGGTCGGTTTTCTTCTCGACAATATTGGTTTCCGCAGTGTTCAACATTTGAACTAACTCGGAAAGGTTTTTATTCATTCCACCCATGTTATAGTGCATTATGAAATTACTAAAACTTTTGGGTAATGAATTCAATATTATGTCGGTAGCCAACTCTTGGCTAATTGGAAAACCGAGCCTTTCAAGATGCTCAATATGGCCCTTCAACTTAAGAGCATGGGGACCAACAGCTTGTCCTTCACTTATCTTGCATGAGGTCAAGACTGTAACTGTGTTGTACCTTTCTTGCCTAGCTTGTACTTGGAACATTTCCATCAGTCGATTGTTTAAGTCAACTGTCCCCAAGTGCTCAAGATCCTTCTAAAGGTTCTTGCACATGGCGGAGAGCATAAGGAAACCAACATCTGTAGAGTCACGCTTGTGCTTCAAATATTGATCCCTTACTACCCTAGTAGCATTGACAGCAGGTTCAGGTGGAATAGGTTCCTCGAGAACGTACAATTTTTCCTCTTGCTTGAGAACAATTCTCAAACTACGGATCCAATCCATATAGTTTGTACCATTCTCTTCCAACTTTTCCTTCTCAAGGACAGATCGCAGTGAAAAGTGATTATTGTTTGATGCCATTTATTCTACAAAAAGATATACATAAAATATGAACACATATAAGTAAACATATTATATGAAAAGTATAATGCATTTATATAAAATGCTCCCACTAAATTATACACCTTCAAATGCAAATAAGCATAATATACATTTAATGGGATAAGATCCAACTTTAATTCAATTTCAAGTTTGCTATGGCAAACCGCTCAAAATTAAATTAATTAGGTAGAAAACATCAATCATATCACATATATGACTCTTAGATCTTTCATGAGATTCATTCAAGACATCATATGTCTAGGCATATTTTAATCTCATCTTATGCCTTGGGTCCAAAACCATTTTGATAACCCAATTAAGTTCATTCACTTTAAACGTATAGGAACCACCATTTCCTCATCTTGCTCGCAGACGGATAGAATCAAAGTACCTTGCTATGGCAAGCCCACCCAAAACTATTCGAATGGTCTCAAGTGTTTTAATCATGAATTGGCATAAAGAACTTAAAAGTTAAATGAAGGTTCTTAAAGGTAGATTATAAGCACATCAGCAAAGATAGTCATAACTGTGCACCAGGTAAGTTCCCAGGAAGATAGGTGAGCCACAAGGACTACTTAAGTACCAAATCTCTCCTTCGACAGAACTTTCCTAGACATGCACAATCAGAAATCAGCTCTGATTTGGCAACATAATCACTACCTTTTATAAACAATCAATTTCCTTTTAAATCTTGCGTAATATGACTTGTTTCGCATAAACAGTCATAGACCAAAATCTTTATTGTTTAAATCTAAACAATTTAGGAAATTACAATATCATGTTTCAACTAAACATCTAATTAAAAATTCTTAGCATGTAAGAACACATAGATCATGCATCGCAATAATTAATAAAATCATATTTTAAACAATTAAGCATGCATAAACTTGAATTAATCTAGCATAGCCCTATAAACTTAATTTCCATTAATTTATAGCATCCAGATTAATACACAAACGCATCAGATTGTAAAACACATTCACAGATTAGCAGGATTGTTTAACAAACTGATTCTGCTCAGATTGGGCAAGGAATGTCGCGTGACACAAGCATGCTTTGTCGCGTGACACAAGCAAGCATTGTCGCGTGACATGGTCACTCTTTGTCGCGTGACACAAACATGGTTTGTCGCGTGACACAAGATGACAATTTGCAGATTCTCAAAAATCAATCAATTCTAAATCACAGAGCAATTAAATCATGCAAACGACTTTTAACAGATTTAATTCAATATCAATAGAATATGACTTAGGCATATTGTTTCAAAAATAATCAATCTATCGCATACAAAACATGCAAAAGAACATATGCAAACAATTTATCACTTTTTCTAAGCATGTTAATCCAAACTTAATGATACGAACGGGGCTCTGATACCACTGTTGGGTTTTACGGGTCCATGCGCAGCGGAATAAAGCATCAAATAACATAAAACCCAAGGATCCTAGGATCTGTTCTATACAATTAAATTGATTCCTATGAGATAGATGTAACCAACCTTGAATGCTTTCCATTCTTGAGCTATCGAATGATTCAATGATGTGATTTCAGATCACAAACTTCGTTCTTCAGATTGCTTGAACTCTAGGCCTTGATCGATGAACGAGCTAAGACCCTCTTTCGGTATCCACACATTTGAATGAATCCAAGAACTCTTCTTGAAGATTTCTAGATCAAAAACCCTTGGAAGAATATTGAGAATATTGTGTTTTCTTTTTCTAAATTTCGGCTAGTCAATTAGGGTTGACAGACTCTCTTATTTATACTACATTAGTATCCATATTAGAGTCCTAATCAAATTAGGAAACAAGTCAGTCAAACCGCCTTGAGACCCATTGTGTCGCACGACCACACGGGGCATACTGCCTTGATGTGTCGCACGACCACACATGGTCAAGTAGAAGTTTCTCAATCATTCTTCCCTTGGTTTATCAAATTCATTCTAATTGTGTGTGACCCAATAGAATTATATTATGTTGGCAATGAGCTCGATCATATCGACCCTCATAAGACATAAGCGGACTCTAGCAAGCCATTATGTCTACCTAAATAATATAACGTAAGAGTTCACGTTTCCAATGGTACACTTCCATTTCTCCCTTTGTCTCACGATGTTATATTGAACACAAGTCATGGTCCTTGTCAACTTGTCTTTTTTCAATGCTTTCTCGATTCTTGAGTATAATGATAATTCCAATCATATTGGGGTACGGCCATACACTTTCATCATTATCACTCATCGAGGGGCCCAAGCAAAACATTTCTCTTTCGATGGACAAATTCCATATTGACTTATCATCCTTCCCATCATGAATCCGATCATGCCAAAGATAGCCTTTATAGATATCGTGTTAAGATACCGTTTGACTAAAATCAAACATGACTTTCATCATATGTAAGGTCATGATAATCTCTGGTCTAGGGACTAAATGAAGTAACCTTATGAGATTTAATTATGACATTTGACCATGACATAAATCTCATGCGGGTCAAGTCCAGTCACTTGTTCTCTAACAAGTACCCATAATTTCAATGTGCATCTCTATGCATATAATCATCGTATGATTATCCATTGACAATTATACTAATTATTCTCGTTATAATTAGGGACGGAGATTATTATAAACAAATATACAAAACATATAATAATCAAATGATAAACATCTCATATAATAATAAATAATGTCAACACATAAGTCTATCAATCATAGGCCTAGGGCATAACACTAACAGTCCCCTCAATTTCATCCCTATTTACACCCATCTCAGCCTTCAATTCACCCATTGGTGACAAAAATTCAAAACCCTAAAATTTTGATTTTGGGGCTATTGGGTATAATTTGTGGAGGATTTTTTGGAGCAACAAGGAGGAGCTTAGGTATTTGTGGAAAGCATTGTATGGTAATTTTTCGACATTATTTCAATTGTTGAGCCTTTAATTTCTTGGGGAGCTGTGGAGGTTTGGTTGGTGTTGATAGGAGACTATTGCATTGTGTGGGTGTTGTTTTGTTATTGTGATTGAGTTGAGGGTGTTGAGATTGATTTAAATACAATGGTGAGAACAAAAGGGGGTAATGCTCAACCTACACCCAAGAGGAAAAAGAAATTGATTCTACTGTCGGAAGCCCCGCCCGATAATTTTATGGGTTTAAGGAACTTGACTGAAACACAAAAGAATAAATGGAGGAATTTGAATAAAGTGGGGCGGGAGCTACAAATAACAAAATTTTTGAATGTTTCAACGTTGCAAAAGCTAGGGGTGGATGGTTTGGTGCAACAATTATTAGCTAATGCGGATTTGGGAGATTTCCTAGGGAAGAGTGCCGCAACATATAGGCGGTACACTTTAGAATTTTTATCCACCGTTGAAAGGTTCGTTGATGAGGATGGGGAACAATGGGTGAGGTTTGACCTTAATGATACAAACCGGGAGCTCAGTTATGACCAAGTTAGGACGTTGTTTGGAGTTGAGAGGACGCCAAGGGGTGAATGGTCGAAGAAAGATAAGTCGGTTGAATTTTTCTATTTTGAGCTGACGGGTAAATATATGCAAAATCCTTACGTGAAGGCGAAGGAATTTTGTCACCCTGTTTGGCGATTCTTGTATAAGGGTCTGTGTATGACATTTTTCGGCAATTGGGAGTCGGCCCAAACGAATGCAACCTCAATAGCTTTAATGCAGTGTGCCTTGCCCTCCAATGGTAAAACACCAGACTGGGTCAATTATTTCTTTAGGAGGTGTGAAGGTTATTCGGGGTAGAGTAGCATAAATATCCCTGTTGGGGGTATAATTACATTTCTAGCTAGACATTTTGTAAAGAGTCATTCGGACGCAACAGGATTAGTTTGTGGCCCCAAATTTTATGATCACGAGTTTCCGTTGAGATATGACAATGCATTCACAAGGGTTGAGGGGATGGTTGATGCTTTGTGGTTAACATATGGGAACGGGTTGAGAGTAAGATGTGCGAGGAATGAGGTATACCCGATTGGAGATCAGCCTAGGAATTGCATAATGCCTGGGGTGGTGGACATTTCTGAGAGGCAGATTGCTATTGATAGAGGGGATATGCCCGAGAGTGATGATGAGAAGGAACCAACTACTGAGTGGCAAGAACCAAGGAGAGATGGTACTAGCAGTTCAGGCCAACAGGGGTCGATGGGTCAATGGGAGGAAATGAGAGCTTATTTGGATGAACAAAACATGGCACACACGGCCCGGTATGATCGGATTGAGGAACATTTGAGTGGATCAGATTTACAGAGAGAAGAGCTACTAGATAGATTGGAGTCGGTAGAGGAAGAAGTCAGACTGGTGGGAAGGAGGCAGCAACAGTTGGAGGCATATGTGCAGCAGCCTGAGCCCAAGGGTGAGCCTGTTCCTGCAGACTACACGAGGAAATGGAAGGCCGGGTAACATGAAGGGATCAGAGGCGTATTGATAGAGGGATCCGATTTGGCGAGACCTCTAGTTCCTCTTAGCGGTGCTGGCGGTGATGGTACTATCTCCTTTCTCCATTACGTTTTTATCTTTATGATGATATTGTTTGTGTTCACACTGAGGACATTGTGAGGTTTAGGCATGAGGGAGGAGGATGATTGATGTTGTAAAATGAAAAAAAATGAGAAAAGAAAAAAATGAAAAAAATGAGAGGCTAAGTGAAAACCCGAAAGGCCACTTAGGCAAAAGGAGAGGTTGTGTTTTGAAAATATCTTGTGCAATGACCGGCGAGGAAACATAAGGGAGGATCGGAGATTAGGGAAATCACTTTCCCCTCGCGCGCCTGTTTTTAGACCTGGAGCTAGTGAGGAGTTATGAATTTACTCAGGGACGAGTAAAGGTCTAAGCGTGGGGGAATTTGATAGACGGTATTCATCTTTGGTATTTCCGGAGTTTTTTCGGATATTTTGTAACATTTTGGTTATTTTTTGAGCTTATTTTAGTTGAATTACTACTCATTGTAATATTGAGAAACTTTGTAATAGGAGAAGTTACTATGGGCACTTTTATTGTAATATGAGGTAAATTGGTTTTGAGATGCAAGTGAGGAAGCTAGGAAAGTCAACAGTTCAAGGCAACAGAAAGGTTAAGGGCCAAAGTGTAGAAAAGAGGAAATTCCAGGGGCCAAGGTGCAAGAGCTGTAAACATTGGAAAAGCAGGAAAAGGCACGACTCGTGCTTGGGAGCACGACTCGTTCCTAGGATCAGCACGAGTGGATTTTATGGCACGACTCGTGCCACGAGTGGAAAAGACGGGGAACGACTCGTTCCAATTAGCACGACTCGTGCTCTTGGCAGTTTCTGAAGTCACGTTTGCTTTAGTTAATTACGTTTGTAATTCTTTTTATTTTACTTTCCTTTTTCCTTTCCTTTTCTTTTAGGTTTTAGAAAGGGAGTAGAATTACTTCTTTGGAGAACAATTTTGGGGTTCCAACTTTTATTTTACCTAGAGAGATTTATTGTTTTTCATGGAGAACTAATACCTTCTGCTTTGGATTTAATTATTGGAACCGTTCTGGAATTCAATTGAGGTTAATTTCTTTTCACCCCTTTTATTCTATTTATATTTTCTTATGTTCCTGATTGATTGAATTAATTTCTAGGGTTTTGCAATTAGGCCGATTGTTAAATATTGGTTCTTAATTTATTGCTAGAATCTCCTAAGATTGTGTCAATTTAGGGTTCACAAGTAGCAACTTTATAGTCCATGCATGTGTCATGGTGGATTGTGAAGTAGGAGCAAATAGACAAGTATCTAATTAAAATAACATTAGAACGTGTTCTCGATCTTAATCTCTTAAATCGGTAATCAATTGGTATTGTAAATCTAGATTGTGTCAGTTAGGTTTAAATATTGATTAGGGTTATTAGTGAGTGTGTCACTGCTATTAACTAATATCAAAGAAAGAGATAGAGATTTAAATACATCTCGTGATCGAGTGAATAGGGTAAAATTGAAAATAGTTTACCGATGATATTTGAATGATAGACGGGGAAAATAATTGATCCAAAGTGCTTTTCCTTAATTGTTTACAACCTAGTTTTTATTCCCGTCTTAGGAATTAATAAAAATCAAGCTTAGACCCCCAATCTTGTCAAGTGACAATTTTGCAAACTGATAACCGTTCTTCGAGTTTGATCCTGGACTTGCTCTAGCTACATTATTGTGGCTAAGTCTTTGGTTAATTTGTAGGCGTGCAACTTTAGCCTATCAAATTTTGGCACCATTGTCGGGGAACGGTGTTTATTTGTTTGCACTCTTATTCTGTTTCTTAATCTATTTCTATTTCTTTTTCTTGTTTCCTTTTTCGTTGAGCTTTATTATTGTCATCTCGTGGTGTGGTTCCTTTTATGGTCCATACCCGTTCTGCTAATAAACTTGCTAGTCCCTTTGTTTCGAAAATTGAAAGATATTTCAGGTGCATGTGAAATGAAAGCAAAGAAGTTAGGAGAAGTTCGAAGTTGGATGAGATGAATAATAATAACGGTAGGGGTGATCAGGAGCCGGAGGTTGTGAATAATGGTGGTAATGGAAGAGGTAATAATAATCATCCGCCCCTACTTCGAACATTGAGGCAGAGGATTGCTCCGAACTGGAATGAGCAACCACAAGCGGCTCAGTTCCCTGCGTTACCTACGGGAGTTACATTTGAATTGAAGTCGGGATTCAATGGGATACCAGGGGAAAATCCAAGCACGTCGCACAGTTTGTGCAGATTTGTGAGAGCATGAGACCGGTTGTACTTCCTCTAAGCAACTGTTGAGAGAGCATTTTCCTTTACTCTTAAGGATAATGCAAATGCGTGATATTATCACTTGCCACCGAATAGTATTACATCTTGGCAGCAGCTGAAAAAGGTATTTCTTGATGAGTTTTTCCCTCCTGATCAGATCAATGTTATGAAACGGGATATCAGTAATATGGAATAGTGGGCTGATGAATATTGGTTCTATAAGCTTTGCAGAAGTTGCCCGTATCATGGCTTTGATGATGAGCAGCTAATTGTATACTTTTATGGAGGATTAACTGTGCAGGATAAATGGTGGGTGGATTCTGCTTGTGGAGGAAGTATTCTGAATAAAACTACCAGGGATGCAAAGCAGTTGATAGAGGAATTGGCCAAGAGCACAAGGACTCATGGAAGGAGGTCTAGTATTAGACAAGTCAGTGTGGCAGGATCGGGTGATAACACGAGCAATTTGGAGGCTGAGATGGAGGATGTTTAAAGTTTGTTGAAAACATTGGTTTTGGGTCAACAACCTCAGCACTGTGGCATATGTAATGATGTGACTCACCCAACTGATTCTTGTCCCTCTCTTTAGTTGGATGAGGTGGTGGATGTTAATGCTATATGATTTAATCAGTAGGGTCAGAGGCCACCGCAGTACAACTACAACTTCTCGAGTAATGTTCATCCGAACCTCAGGTATGGTCCATCACAGGGTCAATAAGGCTTCAAGGGACAACAGTTTAATAATCAACATGGGTACCAGACTACCAGCAGGGTCAGCAGTATCAAGGCAATCAGTTTAATCAGTACAGAGCACCCGTTGGACAACAACAGCAATAGTAGGGCCCACCTCTTGCAAAGTCTGCGGAGGAGTTGATTAGCTCTTTAGCACAAAGTGTGTCTACCATGAATGGGAATTTCCAACAGTTTCAGCAGCAGACTGAATCGAGTATCAATAGTTTAGAGAAGTATATGAGTCAGCTTGCAGATGCAGTTGGGAGATAAGAGGCTAAGGATTCAGGGAAATTGCCATCTAGAACTGAACCGAATCCGAAGTCTAATGTTAGTGCGGTGACTTTGCGTAGTGGAAGGAAGCTAGAGGAGGTAGTTGTCGAGGAGGAGCCCGAGTTGGTGGTTGAGAGGGTTACACCTGAGACGAAGACTCCAGAGCAGGAGAAGAGTACTGCACCCGTGTTTCCTGTTTATGAGCCAGTCCCTCCGTTTCCTTATGCATTGAGGGAGGATAGAAAATCGTAGTCTGACAAGGCTATCTTTGACACATTCAAGAGACTGGAGGCAAATATTCTGTTTCTAGATCTTCTTCAGACAGTTCCGAGATATGCAAAAATTTTGAAGGAATTGTGCACTATAAAGAGAAATCAGAAGGAACGGAGTCAGAAAAAGGTGAAAATCAGTGAGCATGTATCTGCAGTTTATCCGAAGAGGATGCCTAAAAAGTGCAGTGGTCCGGGTATATTTGTGTTTCCGGTGTCTCTTGGGGATGCTTCGGAGCATATGGTTATGCTTGACTTGGGGGCCTCAATCAATGTGATGCCCTATGCTTTGTTTGAGAACCTAAAGTTAGGACCTCTACAGGATACTCGGGTGATTATTCAGCTTGCTGGTAGATCTAATGCTTACCCTAAGGGGTTGATTGAGGATGTTCTGGCTCGGATTGGTAAGCTCATATTTCCTGCAGATTTCTATGTATTAGAGATGGATACGGATCCTAAGGCTCCCATTCGTTAGGGAGGCCATTCATGTCAACTGCTCATACCAAATTGGATGTTTCTAATGGGTCGTTGACTATGGAGATTGATGGTCAACAAAAGGAGTTTAATATTTTTTATGTCATGAAATACCCTAAGGATGTTCATTCGGTGAATTTCATTGATGTAGTTGAGCCCATAGCTCAAGAGGTGTTCGATGCGAGTGGGGGAGGTGATGACATGAAATCTATATTGGAGAATGCCTTGGGATGTACAGAGTTAGAATTTCATCTTTCTGATGAGATGAAGGAGGCAGTGATGAGCCTTTCGGAGGATGTCATGTATGCCTCGTCACCGGGTTATGGTCGTGTGCAATTGGAGGTACCACCGAAGAAACCTTTGCCATCTGTTGAGAAGGCACCTGTGCTTGAATTAAAACCCCTACCTGAGAGTTTGAAGTATGCTTTCTTGGGTGAAGGGAAGACTCTTCCTGTGGTGATCTCTAGTGTTCTGACGGAGGACCAAGAGAAGAAATCGGTTGATGTGATTCGGGGACGGAAAGAAGCAATTGGGTGGACTATTGCCAACATCAAGGGCATAAGTCCTTCTTTATGTACTCATCGGATCTTGCTAGAGGAGGGTGCTAAGTCAGTAAGGCAACCATAAAGGAGTTTGAATCCACCTATGATGGAGGTGGTGAAGAAGGAGGTTTTGAAGTTGCTACAGATGGGGATCGTTTATGCCATATCCGATAGCGAGTGGGTTAGTCCTACTCGATGTGTAGCCAATATGGGCGGGATCACCATCGTCATCAATCATAAGGGGGAGTTGGTGCCAACCCGGGAGCAAACGGGATGGCATGTTTGCATTGATCTACGTCGGCTTAACGAGGTAACTAGAAAAGATCACTTCCCCCTCCCCTTTATTGATCAAATGTTGGAAAGGTTAGCCAGAAGGGCGAATTATTGTTTTCTTGATGGTTATTCCGGGTATTTTCAAATACCAATTGCACCGGAAGACCAAGAGAAAACTACTTTTACTTGCTCCTTCGGCATCTTTGCCTATCGGAGGATGCCTTTTGGTTTGTGCAATGCACCTGCGACTTTTTAAAGGTGTATGATGAGCATCTTCTCCAATTTTATGGAAGTCTTCATGGATGACTTCACCGTCCATGGAGACTCTTTCGACCAATGCCTTGCTCACCTTGCTTTAGTTCTAGACCGATGTGTTAAAACTAATTTGGTGTTGAATTTTGAAAAGTGTCACTTTATGGTTGAGCAAGGCAATGTGTTGGGTCATGTGGTTTCTAAAAAGGGTATTGAAGTGGACAAAGCTAAAATTGATGTTATTTCCACACTTCCTTACCCTACAAATGTGCGTGAAGTGCGATCTTTTCTTGGTCATGCGGGGTTTTACCGGCGCTTCATAAAAGATTTTTCCAAGATTGCTACACCTCTATGCACCTTGTTGAAAAAAGAGGTGGATTTTAAATTTGATGATAATTGCAAGAAGTCATTTGATGAGTTGAAGGGTAGATTGACATCTACTCCCATAATTCAAGCCCCCAATTGGTCTCTCCCTTTAGAGATCATGTGTGATGCTAGTGATTATACCGTGGGGGCAGTTTTGGGTCAAAAAGTGGATCGTGCCTCTCATATTATCTATTATGCATCTATGACTTTGAATGAGGCACAAAGAAACTATTCCACTACTGAAAAAGAGATGTTAGCGGTGGTTTTTGCATTAGAAAAATTTAGGTCCTATTTGCTTGGAACTAAAATCATTGTGTATACAGATCATGCTGCTCTTAGGTACTTAATGTCTAAGAAAGAGGCAAAAATTGAGACTCATTCGGTGGATTCTCTTATTGAGTGAATTTGACATAGAAGTTAAGGATAAGAAAGGGGCTGAAAATGTAGTTGCCGATCACTTGAGTCGTCTTGTGAGAGAAGAGGATAAGCCTTATAAACCAGCCCCTATTAGGGGTAAGTTTCCTGATGAGGCTTTGTGGGCAGTGAAAGATGTGTTCTTTTGGTATGCGTATGTGGTGAACTTTTTGGTCTCTAATAAATTTCCCCCAGTATTTTCTAAATCCAAGAGAGACAAAATCCATAGTGAGCCTAAGTACTATGTGTGGGATGAAGCCAACTTGTGGAAGCATTGCGCTGACCAAGTCATTCGTAGATGTGTCCCGGAAAATGAAGTAGCCTCTATCCTGAAGTTTTGTCATGAGTATGCATGTGGTGGTCACTTTGGTGCTAAAAATACTTCTAGAAAAGTTTTAGACAGTGGCTTCTTTTGGCCAAAATTGTTTATGGATGCCACTGCCTTTTGTAAGACCTGTGACCGGTGTCAACGTGTTGGAAATATAGGACGCAGCAATGAGATGCCACGAAATATCATACTTAACTGCGAAGTTTTTGATGTGTGGGAAATTGACTTTATGGGTCCATTCCCTATCTATTTTGGTTTTGTGTACATCTTACTTGCAGTGGACTACGTTTCCAAGTGGATCGAAGCGATACTTACATGCGCCGATGATGCTAAGGTGGTGGTGAGTTTCCTTAGGAGTAACATTGTGTCTAGGTTAGGGATGCCTAGGGCCTTAATTAGCAATAGGGGGACTCATTTTTGCAATAGGATGGTAGAGGCCTTGGTTAAAAAGTATAATATCACTCATAAGGTCTCTACCGCCTATCATCCCCAAATGAATGGCGAAGTAGAAGTGTCCAATAGGGAAATCAAGTCCATCCTTGAAAAAATCGTGAACCCGAATAGGAAGGATTGGAGCCTTAGGTTAGAAGATGCTTTATGGGCCTACCGGACGGCTTACAAGACACCTATTGGTATGTCCCCATACCGATTAGTGTTTGGTAAGCCATGTCACTTGCCCGTGGAATTAGAGCATAAAGCCTTTTGGGCAATCAAAAAGTTTAACATGAGCTTAGACGGGTCCGGTGAGGAAAGGAAATTGCAATTAAATGAACTTGATGAGATCCGGAGAGAGGCTTATGAGAATAATTTGTCATATAAGGAACGAGCGAAAGCGTGGCATGATAAGATGATTTTAAGGAAGGATTTTAAGGTTGGCCAAAAAGTCCTTCTATTTGACTCCCGTTTTCACTTGTTTCCCAGTAAATTGAGGTCCCGGTGGATCGGTCCCTACTTGGTGAGGGACATATTCCCGCATGGTGCGGTTGAGATCTCTAGTCTCTCCGGAGACCATGAGTTCAAGGTAAATGGGCAAAGATTGAAGCCCTACTTTGATGGTGGAGAAATTACTGTTGAGGATGTGGAGATGATGGATCTCTATGATCCAATTTATGAATGAGCCATAGTTATGTGCAATGTCGGGGGCTTACCCGGCGTTGGGTCTAGCTAAAGACGGTAAAGAAGGGAGGCTTATCAAGAGGCAACCCGGGAATTTCTTTGTTTATGTCTTTGTTATATTTTTATTTTTTTATTATCTTGTGTGGAATTGGTGCTACTAGTGGTATGTGCGTTGTGGTGTTGTGCAGGGAAAAGTCATGGAGAAGGGAGCAAAACGAGTGCCCAGATTCAAAGAAAAATGAAAAATTGGCCTGGGCACGACTCGTGACCACAGGAACGACTCGTGACCAGAATCAACACGAGTGAACATTATTGCACGAGTCATGCCACGACTGAAAACATGGGGAACGACTTGTGCCTTCAAGCACGAGTCGTGCAAAACACTGAGACTTGAATTGGGCAGCGTGATTTTGAGTTTCAAATCCCTATTTCCCCAAATTCTTCTTCCTTCTCACCTCTTCACTATTCTTTCTCTCCTCCATTGCCACCACTCCACCATACCTACCATCGCCCTCCCCACCTCTTCATCTTCATCTTCTCCTTTTTCCTCCCCCCCCCCCTTCCATAAACACCACCCCTTTCCCTCTCTATTACAGAAAATTCTCACCCATTCCCCTACTTTCTCTCTCTACCTAAAACCCACAAATTGCACCCCTAAGCCCCAAATTGAACAAACCCACCACCTATTCCCTCAATTTCGTCCCTATTTACACCCATCTCAGCCTTCAGTTCCATCATTGGTGACAGAAATTCAAAACCCTAAAATTTTGATTTTGGGGCTTTTGGGTATAATTTGTGGAGGATTGTTTGGAGCAACAAGGAGGAGCTTAGGGATTTGTGGAAAGCATTGTAAGGTAATTTTTTGACATTATTTCATTTGTTGAGCCTTTAATTTCTTGGGTAGCTGTGGAGGTTTGGTTTGTGTTGATAGGAGACTATTGCATTGTGTGGGTGTTGTTTAGCTATTGTGATTGAGTTGTGGGTGTTGAGATTAATTGAAATACAATGGTGAGAACAAAAGGGGGTAATGCTCAACCTCCACCTAAGAGGCAAAAGAAATCGATTATACTGCCGAAAGCCCCGCCCGATAATTTTATGGGTTTAAGGAACTTGACTGAAACACATAAGAATAAATGGAGGAATTTGAATAAAGTGGGGCGGGAGCTACAAATAACAAAATTTTTAAATGTTTCAACGTTGCAAAAGCTAGGGGTGGATGGTTTGGTGCAACAATTATTAGCTAATGCGGGTTTGGGAGATTTCCTAGGGAAGAGTGTCGCAACATATAGGTGGTACACTTTAGAATTTTTATCCACTGTTGAAAGGTTGGTTGATGATAATGGGGAACAATGGGTAAGGTTTCACCTTAATAATACAAATCGGTAACTCAGTTATGACCAAGTTAGGACGTTGTTTGGAGTTAAGAGGACGCCAAGGGGTGAATGGTCGAAGAAAGATAAGTCGGTTGTATTTTTCTATTTTAAGCTGACTGGTAAAATATGCAAAAGCCTTACGTGAAGGCGAAGGAATTTTGTCACCCTGTTTGGTGGTTCTTATATAAGGGTCTGTGTATGACATTTTTCGGCAATGGGGAGTCGGCCCAAACGAATGCGACCTCAATAGCTTTAACGCAATGTACCTTGCCCTCCAATGGCAAAACACCGGACTGGGTCGATTATTTCTTTAGGAGGTGTGAAGGTTTTTCGGGGCAGAGTAGCGGAAATATCCCAGTTGGGGGTATGATTACATTGCTAGCTAAACATTTTGTAAAGAGTCATTCGGACGCAGCAGGATTGGTTAGTGGCCCCAAATTTATGATCACGAGTTTCTGTTGAGATATGACAATGCATTCACAAGGGTTGATGGGTTGGTTGACGCTTTGTGGTTAACATATGGGAACATGTTGAGAGTAAGATGTGCGAGGAATGAGGTATACCCGATTGGAGATCAGCCTAGGGATTGTAGAATGCCCAGGGTGGTGGACATTTCTGAGAGGCAGATTGCTATTGATAGAGGGGATATGCCCGAGAGTGGTGATGAGGAGGAACCAACTACTGAGAGGCAAGAGCCAAGGAGAGATGGTGCTAGCAATTCAGGCCAGTAGGGGTTGATGGGTCGATGGGAGGAGATGAGAGCTTATTTGGATGAACAAAACATGGCACACATGGGCCGATATGATCAGATTGAGGAACATTTGAGGGGAGCATATTTACAGAGAGAAGAGCTACTAGACAGATTGGAGTCGGTAGAGGTAGAAGTCAGACTGGTGGGAAGGAGGCAGCAACAGCTGGAGGCATATGTGCAGCAGCCCGAGCCCAGGGTTTATGAGCCTATTCCTGCAGACTACACGAGGATGATGGAAGGCCGGGCAACACGAAGGGATCAGAGGCGTATTGTAGAGGGGTCTGATTTGGCGAGACCTCTAGTTCCTCTGGGCGGTGCTGGCGGTGATGGTACTATCTCCTTTCTCCCTTACGTTTTTATCTTTATGATGATATTGTTTGTGTTCACACTGAGGACATTGTGAGATTTAGGCGTGAGGGAGGAGGATGATTGATGTTGTAAAATGAAAAAAAAATGAGAGGCTAAGTGAAAACCCGAAAGGGCACCTAGGCAAAAGGAGAGGTTATGTTTTGAAAATATCTTGTGCAATCACCGGCGAGGAGACATAAGGGAGGATCGGAGTGTTGGGTAGGATTGATTCTTCTTGGTGTAGGAGGTTCGATTTTAGAGGCGTTAAGATAGAAAAACCTCATATTTCTTTTTGGTGATACAAGGGGTGTTGGTGCATTAATGAGGTAAGTCTTTGTCTTGGACATTGACTTTATTTGAGGAGTTTGTAGTGAAAGGATAGCGTGTGGGAAGCTTAGGTCATTATTAGTTCCCCCTAGCTTTTTGTGAGTGGGCCTTAGTTTGGATGACTGTTTACACAATTGGAGTTGGTATCAAACTAAGGCCATTACTATGTTTTTGGAGTGATAAGGAGCAGAGTCTCATTCTTCGAATATGTTCATTGATTTGGTTGAGGTTGATGATGTAGAGGAGATTAGGGAAATCACTTTCCCCTCGTGTGCCTATTTTTAGACCTGGAGTTAGTGAGGGTTAGGAATTTACTCAGGGACGAGTAAAGGTCTATGCGTGGGAGAATTTGATAGACGGTATTCATCTTTGGTATTTTCGGAGTTTTTCGGGATATTTTGTAGCATTTTGGTTATTTTTTGAGCTTATTTTAGTTAAATTACTACTCATTGTAATGTTAAGGAACTTTGTAATAGGAGAAGTTATTATGGGCACTTTTATTGTAATATGAGGTAAATTGGTTTTGAGATGCAAGTGAGGAAGCCAGGAAAGTCAACAGTTCAAGGCAACATAAAGGTTAAGGGCCAAAGTGCAGAAAAAAGGAAATTACAGGGGCCAAGGTGCAAGAGCTGTAAAGATTGGAAAAGCAGGAAAAGGCACGACTCGTGCTTGGGAGCACGACTCATTCCTAGGATTAGCATGAGTGGATTTTATGGAACGACTCATGCCACGAGTGGAAAAGACGGGGAACGACTCGTTCCAATTAGCACGACTAGTGCTCTTGGCGGTTTCTGACGTCACGTTTGCTGAAGTTGATTACGTTTGTAATTCTTTTTATTTTACTTTCCTTTTTCCTTTCCTTTTTGTTTAGGTTTTAGGAAGGGAGTAGAAATACTTCTTTGGAGAACAATTTTGGGGTTCCAACTTTTATTTTACCTAGAGAGATTTATTGTTTTTCATGGACAACTAATTTCTTCTGCTTTGGATTTAATTATTGGAACCGTTCTGGAATTCAATTGAGGTTAATTTCTTTTCACCCCTTTTATCCTATTTATATTTTCTTCTATTCTTGATTGATTGAAATAATTTCTAGGGTTTTGCAATTAGGCTGATTGTTAAATCTTGGTTCTTAATTTATTGCTAGAATTCCCTAAGATTGTGTCAATTTAGGGTTCACAAGTAGCAACTTTATAGTACATGCATGTGTCATGGTGGATTGTGAAGTAGGAGAAAATAGACAAGTATCTAATTGAAATAACATTAGAACATATTCTCGATCTTAATCTTTTAAATCGGTAATCAATTGGTATTATAAATCTAGACTGTGTCAGTTAGGTTTAAATATTGATTAGGGTTATTAGTGAGTGTGTCACTGCTATTAACTAATATCAAAGAAATTGATAGAGATTGAAATACATCTCGTGATCGAGTGAATAGGGGAAAATTGAAAAGAGTTGACCGATGATATTTGAATGATAGACGGGGAAAATAATTGATCCAAAGTGCTTTTCCTTAATTGTTTGCAACCTAGTTTTTATTCCCGTCATAGGAATTATTAAAAATCAAGCTTAGACCCCCAATCTTGTCAAGTGACAATTGTGCAAACTGATAACCGTTCTTCGAGTTCGATCCTGGACTTGCTCTAACTACATTATTGTGGCCAAGTCTTTGGTTAATTTGTAGGCGTGCGACTTTAGCCTATCAATTGCCTCCCCATGAGAAATTTGGATGGTTCCTCCATCCAGGATTGTATGTATTAGAGTATGAGTTATTTTGAGGCGGCTTTGGAGGATATCCATTCATAGCACGTATCTGTTCAAAATCAAAAGCAAACTGTGCACCACTAGGACAAACATTAGTAGAATGAGTGCATAAACCACAACAAGAGCAAGCATCTTGAATCACATTAGCACTAGGTGGGACACCTTGTGTAACAAGCATATCAAAGTTTTGATTTAATTGTGCTATTTGCCTAGCTATCTCATCACTAGCATTTAATTCATACACACCCCTAACTTTACATCTCGAACACTTTTGTTGAAAATTAACACCCAACATCTCAAATAATTCTTGAGTCTCTTCAGGGGTTTTAGATCATATAGTGCCACCTGTTGCATTATCGGTCATGGCTTGATTAACAGGGTTCAAGTTATCATAAAAAGTTAGATCTAGCAGTGGCAGAGGGAAATTATGATGTGGGCACTGAACTAGCATATTTTGGAATGTTAGCTAAAGTCTATGATAATTTGAGGTGCTTTAATTTTAAAATATTAAGTGTTATTATCAAATGGGGATATGATTACATTGAAACATGTAAAGTATGATTGCTCCACCTTTCACTTTCATACCATTTTCTTGATCATTGTTACCAATTTAGGAGACCTTTATATGATCACTTTGGCATTCACGGGGTCCCTATAACATGTTTGCATGACCGTAAATAACAAATCAAATAAGCTATTCGGGAAGTGATATATGACTATTTTCTTTGCCCTATTGTGAGCCTTTAACTTTCTCGTCACTTATAAAAAATTTCGCTAGAACCCCTTTTGAACTTTAAAAGAATGGAAATCTCTCACAAATTGAGAGGCTATCTTTTACCACCATTCACCATCTTTCGGATCTACATTATCCTACCATTTACCCTTATACATTATTTTCTCACCTTTTTAAGAAAGTGAAACTAGGTAATGATTGAGAAATTGTGGGTTACGCTTGTGAAATCAAGGGCTTGAGTGAAAAGAGGTCGACAAAGGAAAAAAAATAGGGTTATGTAATTTATTGAAAAGAGAGGCATGTGCAAAGTAGTTAATGCATAATATTTTTCGTGGTCTTTATTTATATGCAAAGCAAAAGAAAAGATTAAGAAAATATGAAAAGCCTTGCCCTCTTATGTTAAAGTGGAAAGTGACCAAAAGAAAGAAAGGAAGGTGATCAAACCCATGTGTGAAAGGATGCAAAAGTCTAAGTTTGGGGGTTGAAGCATGGGTTGGCATGGAAGAGCCTATAGATAAACTCAAGTATGGATATATTTTGAAGACTTTCTAGTTTCACTTGCTTGACTTCGTATGTCCTCATATTCATTTGTAACCGTGAACCTAGTCCACAGTTTTCGCGATACATTACAAGCCATAAAACCATATTTGATCACTAAAGAGTAGAAAGGTTGATAGTTGTGTTTAAGCATGCATATGAGTGTCTTTGTGCATATTTGTTATCTTATTATCAGTGATTTATAGCATGACATAAGTGACCCTATAAAATATTTTACTTTGGTGACGATGATCTCCCATTATTCATTCATCTTTCATTATGTGGTGGAGAATCGTAAGTTAGATGCATACATGTAATTATAATCCCATGTTCATAATAATGCTTGTAGATTATGTGTGTCGTGAAAATATGAGACTTGCATAGCTGACAACCTTTTATGATTTGAACATCCCAAAGATATTTTCTTTTGTAATTTTATTTAAATATTAGTTTTAGTTTGTTTTAGTTTTTGTTTTGCTAGAGGACGAGCAAAATATAAGTTTGGGGGTATTTGATAGATGTGTTTTCACCCATACAAATGATATATCTCTAGACTTATTTGATGCTCAACCTTAGGTGTTTTGATGGCTTTTTTGAGTTTTATGAGTACAAGGAATAGAAGGAGAAAGTCATGGATATAGATCTTAATGAGTACAAAAGGAACGATCGAGAGAGAAGCGACAAAGGAGGAAATAATGGAAATTACAGAAAGACAAATTTAAGATGACCCTAAGCATTCATTACCATTGGATATTACTCGTCAAAAGCTTTACAACGATATGTGGCACGTCTCAATCGGAGTCCGTATGAGGAAGTTATAACCTCCGTAAGTTTACCGAATAAGGTACAAGTCAGCAAATCATGAAAGAGGCAGACCGCACACAAGGGAAGAGAGCGACCGCCCAAGTGATCAGAATGTTTGGGCAGCCGCACAGTACCTACGGGTGAAATTACCCGGATTCGCGCGAGCGAAAGCGGTTGTCTTTCGCGGAGGGGTTGGTGTCTGAGACCTCGCTTCATGGGAAGGAACAAAATGAGGAGTCGCCACGCGGTTTTTGTATTTTGAGCCCAAACGTTGAGAAACGGCTATTGAAAATGGTGTCGTTTTTATTGATAGTAAAAACTTAGGAAAAAGCTTTGAAAATGGGGGATCATTTTTATTGGTAGCAAAAACGAGTAAAAAGCTTTTTTAGTACCAGAGATTGTTAGGTTCGGAGGTCACGTTACGTTTCGGGTAGAGTATTACGAGATCGCTCGAAACGCCTCGCATGACGAGTCTTTCTACCTTTCTCGAAAACGTGTGTGTGTGTGTCTTTTGAAATGGGGGCTTGAATGACAAGCTTAATCTTGGTTTGAATGACAAACGTTGATTAGGTGACTTTGTTTGAAAAGACGAGCGTTTGAATGACAAACGTCGGTTTTGAGACGGAAATGAGCGTTTGCGTGGCAAACGTCGACTTTGAGTTTGAAATGAGCATTTGCGTGGCAAACGTCGACTTTGAGTTTGAAATGAGCGTTTGCGTGGCAAACGTCGACTTTGAGTTGAAAAGGAGTTCGAAGGTCGAACTCCGGTTTTTTAAACCGGGCGCATCATTATTAATGATTTTTACGGGAAAAATGCATATGAAATGATTTGAAATGTCAAATGGCGGCTTTTAGTTTGAAGATGAGCATTTGGAGGCCAAACGTCATGTCGCGCGTTTTGAAAGAGAGTTCGAAGGACGAACTCCGGTTTTGAACCGGGCATTACATTGTTAACGATTTTTACGGGAAAAATGCGTTTTAAATGATATGCGATCAACGAATCGGGTTGCGACTCGGACTTTGAAAAGTAAATACTATCACGATCCAAACGGGTCGGACTTGTAAATGACAGTATTTAAAGCAGTGTCAACGGAATCAAACGATCCAGAATCGTAAATGACGATCAACGAGGCCAATCGGCTCGGAATTTTAAATGACGATCAACGAGCCAAACGGCTCGGAATTGTAAATGACGATCAACGAGCCAAACGGCTCGGAATTGTAAATGACGATCGACGAGTCAAACGACTCGGAAATGTAAATAACAGAAAGTAAAGGGAACGGGGTCGGAACGCCGTTTTAACCCGTGATTACTTCTCTTACGGAAAGAGAAGAGGATCGAGGGGCTAAAACGTATCGCACCCCGTTAGACGGAGGCGTCTACATTTTGATAACGTTGTTCGAAACGGTTGTAGCGACTGGCACGTAAACCGAGACGAAACGAGAGATTTAGAGAGACGGAGTTATACCTATGGCTAAGGTCGACTCCTTTGGCTCGGAAGGTGTGTACGGGACACGGAAAGTAGTTCGAAAGGTTGTTTTGAAGTGGTAAGGGGCGTATTTGATCGAAATATGAAGGTTTCACGCGAATCGAGACAAAACGGGAGCTCGGAAGGGGTGAAAGTCAGTTGGGTCGTGGGGTGTGGTGAATTTTGGGGTAAAAAAGTTCCTCCCTTTGGCTTTGATAGCCATTTCTATTTATAGGTGAAAAATGCAGTAGGAGTCCGGACGGACTTGGCCTGAATCCAGGGGGTTTTGTGGTATTTTGAGAATTTGAAGGACTTGCTGGCAATTTCAGAAAATGTGCACAGTGAGTCCGGCCGGACTTGGCTTGCAAATCAGGGGTATTTTGGTCTTTTGGCCTTGATTTGTGATTGAAGAGTGACTAGAGGGAGGTGGCATGGCTGCCACGTGCCCTATGAGTCACCAGCCATGTGGGAGTTCGTTCCCCGGTCCCGGTTTTGTTCGTTTTTTAAAATAACAGTCCGGAAAATGTCCGAAATGCCCCCGGAAAGTGCTGAAAAGTGCGTTTTTCCGGGAAAGACGTACTTTTACGTGTGATGACACGTGTTAAGTACGGTTCGACGTCGGGATGCACGGGGCAGTCTCGGGACATCTCGTTGGCACGGCAACGGGGAGTTTAACGAGTTCCGGTTAACCTGGAGCGGGCCAGTTAACGGATTTCGCTTAACTTTCTGACGGATTTTGACGATCCAGATTTGGATACTTACAGTTAGCCCCTCAGCGACGTCTCCTCTGAAGGAGGTGGGGTCGTTGAAAAAGATAAGGATCCAAATCGGGATGCCTTACTTTGAAAGAGACCTGAGCGGTCAGCTGGCTAGACCCTTAGCGAAAAGGATTCCTACGTATCCCGAGCGGGAATCAAGCCGATCGTAGTTCGAAAGGGGGCAAGGGCCGCGCATGGGGACCTTGACCTGAGCGAGACATGTTAGGAGGCGTCTAAACCTGAATGAGACCATTCGTGAGGTACATGTACCTGAATGGAGACTGTTAGGAGGCATCTGAACCTAGGACTTCTGAAACCTTCTAGGGCGTGTGGTGCCTCAAACCGGAGTTGCTGATCCATACGAGGGCGTGTGGCGCCTCAAACCGGAGTTGCGATGCTGACGAGGGCGTGTGGCGCCTCAAACCGGGGTTGCGAGGATACATTTATCCTGTGACAAAGGCGTTCGTGCCTTGGGTGCTGGGCTTATTGCTGTTGCCAACTTTATCCTGCTGGGGATGAGCATTCGGGCTTACCTTGATGGCGAAGAGGGATTGTTGTGCGGGCTTATTGCAGCTGCCGCTGAGGTTGAACGATCGGGCTTACGACTGGCGGCCGGGAAGATGAATGTTCACTTGCTGAAGTGAAAAGATGTTCGGGCTTACGAGGATGGCCGAAGAGGGATTGTTGCAAGGCGTTCGTGCCTTGGGGTTCGGGCTTATTGCTGCTGCCGGGAAGACGAACAGCGAAGGTCTCGATAGGAGAGTGGAGGTCGGACCGCGAAGGTCGGGATTGACTGTTTGAGATCGGACCGTGAAAGGTCGCGATTGAGGATTGGAGATTGGACCGTGAAAGGTCGCGATTGAGGATTGGAGATCGGATCGTGAAAGGTCGCGATTGAGGATTGGAATCGGACCGTGAAAGTTCGCGATTGAGGATTTGAATCAGACCGTGAAAGGTCTCGATTAAGGATTGAAATCGGACCGTGAAAGGTCGCGATTAAGGATTGGAGATCGGACCGTGAAAGGTCGCGATTAAGGATTGAAATCGGACCGTGAAAGGTCGCGATTAAGGATTGAAATCGGACCGTGAAAGGTCGCGATTGAGGATTTGAATCGGACCGTGAAAGGTCGCGATTAAGGATTTTGAGATCGGACCGTGAAAGGTCGGGATTGACTGTTTGAAATCGGACTGTGAAAGGTCGCGATTAAGGATTTGAATCGGACCGTGAAAGGTCGCGATTAAGGATTGAAATCGGACCGTGAAAGGTCGCAATTTAGGATTGTGATCGGACCGTGAAAGGTCGCGATTAAGGATTGAAATCGGACCGTGAAAAGTCGCGATTAAGGATTGAAATCGAACCGTTAAAGGTCGCGATTAAGGATTGAAATCGGACCGTGAAAGGTCGCGATTAAGGATATGAGTGATGGTGAAAACCATTAGGAATTTTAACGTCTGGAGACGAGCGTTAGTTAAAACTAACTGGGAATTTATCCTCGGGGGATGGGGGTTAGAAATGTCTAACTGGGGAAATTTTATACTTTTGGGGGGCCAAAAGAGGTAAAATTGGAACTGCATAAAGCTGAGGGGCCAAAGTGGCAGAAAATTTTCCTGGTGCAGTAAGAGTCGTACGGACTTTGCGAATTTGACCAGGGCCTATTCAGCGCCGAGGCCGAGGAAGGAAGAGTCATTTTCTTCCATTAATTCCGACGAGAGGGAGAGAGAGGAGGAGAGAAAATCTAACCCAAATTGTGAGATTTGTCCGGATTTGCGAAGGAAAATCGCTATGGAAGGTGAATGGGCACCGATGGGTCGTCACGGAAGGACCGATGATGAAAGAACACGGTTGGTTCGGACCATTCGAACCATTGTGCATCCATTAAATCCGGCGGAGTTTTACCCGGCTAGGGACCGACACAACTCCAAGGAAGGGATCAAGAGACAAGTAAGCTTCCTACAAATTCCATTAATTTTAAGAATGTGCATTCTTTAAATGTTAGAAATTTGGTTAGGAATGAACTTAGGGATTTTGGTGCCCGAATTGGGGCTTTTGACTTTGCCATGAATTGTTGTCGAAATTGACTAGGATGTAGTTCAATTGACACTATGGGTGGATGACATAAAAATTTTGGTTGCAAAATTCCATGTCTAGATGCATTTTCCAAAATTAAAGTAGCTTTAATTCGGGACGGAGTAAATTTTCGTTCGAAAGAGATTTGAAAGTTCCGGTTTCAACGGAGTTTTCGAAAGATTTTGAAAGTTCCGGATTCGACGGAGTTTTCGAAAGATTTTGAAAGTTCTGGATTCGATGGAGTTTTCAAAATGTTTTGAAAGTTCCGGATTCGACGGAGTTTTCGAAATGATTTTGAAAGTTCCGGATTCGACGGAGTTTTCGAAATGATGGGAATATACGTAGGAAATGAATGAGAACTGTATCTGCATTGCATCCTTTTGACATGCGTTGGTGCATTCTGTTGACGTTGCTTCGTCTTTGTTTATGCAGGGACGGGGGCGGTTGATACCCACAACCAGAAGAGTCGGGGTGCTTTTGAGGCGGTGCGAGCATTGTGGGATATTATCCCGAACGTGGCTCGAGAGGGAGAGAGAGGAGTCCGCGGCAGCTGGTGCTTGACTCCGGGTTGGCTGGGTTCATCAGTGCTGTGGCTGCGACAGCTGATACGCTAAGGGCCAGGTCCATGTATGTTGCTCTGAGTGAGTACTGGTGGGATACGACCCACACCTTCCATTTCAGATGGGGGGAGGCGACGGTGACTCCCACGGATTTTTCCGCTATCACTGGGTTGTCGACTTATGGCAACACGCTGGTGTGGGTTGACGGTTATACCCGGAGCGGTTATGCAGGGCTGCTGGGTTTTGATATTACCGATGCCGGGGGCTTAGGCATTCGGTACAGCCGATGGAGAGGCATACGGAGGCGGGTGTCGCCGCTTATTTGGCTGGATCCTTGAGGATGACCGCGGAGCGCCTGGCTCGAGGGTTCCTTTGGTTCGCGTTGTCAGCGACTTTGTTCCCGACTTCGACACATCCCGTCACTTCCCTCTGCTCGGGTCGGCCGACGGATCTGGATCTTTGTGAGGGGATTCGCGTGGGGGAGGCTGGACTGCCGAGCTCTATCATTCCACAGACGGAGTTCTCGCGGGAGAGGAGCACTCCTTTAGCCGCTTCACGCTGTCTTGGATGTAAGTTTACGTACTTTTTCTCTTCCTTGCCTTTTTATGTACTCGTATGTATACGCTTTGTAGGCGACATAACTTTCCATTCTCTTGGCGTGTGCGGTGCTATGAGGTGTTCAGTTCGCAGGATTGGGACATCAAGGAGCCGTACCGACCCCTGTTCCACTGCCATCTTTGGTTTGGCAGAAGAAAGCGAAGAGGGCGGTCTCGTCGAGAGTTGGCACTCGAGTGTCATACGAGGAGGTGTCCCAAGCCCTGAGCCGAGAGTTTTTCGAGAGGATTCGGTTGACCTGGTGGAGTAGGTTCGATGCCGTCGCTGTTCAGATTGCTAGTGAGACTACACGGCGGCGGAAGCTCCTGGTGGGACTTCACTGCGACGCCATGTATCTGGGGGAGAGGGTGACTCGTCAGCATAGGCCGGGGTCCCTTCCCTTGGTGCCGGTGGATCCTCCTATGCACATGCAGCATCCCCGGGAGATGCCGATAGAGGAACTGGAGGGGTACATATAGGGCGTGTACTACACCGAGTACATCATAGCGGGGGCTGCCTATGATGCTTTCTTGAGGATGAGGCTGAGGAGCCCACAGGTGCAGCACAGGGAAGGCGAGGTCCCTGGAGGTCCTCGAGATTTTCCGATCCCACGAGCTAGGCTGGCGTACGAGGGGCTGGATGGTTCGCGCAGGCGACTTGTGATCCCGCTCCCGGCTGAGCCGAGACCACGATACAGGGCTGATCCCCATGCTTCGGTGAGCACCTTTTTGATTTTCTGCATTTGATAGTAGTATTCTGCAAATGTTGCATCTGTACTTTCTGTTCGTCTTTTGATGACTTTCCTGGTTCACAGGTGTCTGGCCGTACGTACAACGACGCCATGAGGCTGGTGGATGGGTGGTCTGCCTACGCTAGGAGACTCGTGGAGTTCATGCGGTGCAGTTCCCGGAGGAGCGTGGATGTCCGTGAGCGAGGGCCGTCTAGGCTGAGAGGTTCGCCTGCTCCCACAGCTGGTGGGGAGGACTTTGCACAGGGGTTCGGCCAGTTCGCGGGCGGAACGGCTGGATTTGGAGCTCCTTCTTCTGCGCAATCGGGGCACGAGAGGGGGGAGTCCTCGAGTTCGCATACTCCGAGGAGGCCTTTTGCCTATTCCCGGCTGGAGGAATTTGGCGAGTTCCTGTTTGCGACGGATCCGGCAGCGGCGGAGCAGTGCGTCGAGTGCTCGGATGACGAGCAGGACTCAGAGTAGTCCTATTTTACTGCTTTCTTTCTTCTTCTTTTTTGTATCATCCGGAACGATTTGATTTGAACTGTATTTGCAAAAAGGCGCCCGTGGGGCGGAACCTGTACTTCGCATATTTATTCTGTGATCACCTTCTGTTATTTTTGGCAAATAAGGAAGTAGGTTAATCAAAAATAAATAAAATGAGAAATGCACTAAAAATTGAACGGGTCAAAAATTAAGCATGTATGCACTGATTATTAATTATTTGCACTGTTGCACGAGCCCGGGGCGGAAGGGATATTGATATTTGTTGAATGAAACCAGGGGCAGCACGCAGGTTTCATAAGGATGAACAGGGAGTTGTTTGGAAATGTTTCCAATTTAGGGGCAGCTGGCTGCAGAGTTGACCAAGTCAACTGCAGAGGGAGTCCGGCCGGACTTGGAATGAATTTCCAGATTCTTTAAATTGCAGTTTCAGCTTTGCAATTGGTTAAGAAACTGC
This sequence comes from Adenophora triphylla var. japonica, assembly GCA_022495995.1. Taxonomy (NCBI): domain Eukaryota; kingdom Viridiplantae; phylum Streptophyta; class Magnoliopsida; order Asterales; family Campanulaceae; genus Adenophora; species Adenophora triphylla. The sequence goes on along the minus strand of JAFEMH010000152.1, from coordinate 108,654 downwards.
GCATAGTTTTTGATCATTCTGGCTGAATTCTCTCAAACTTCCAAGGTTCCCTTCATTTTTCATGGCTCCCTTTCCCAAGTTATCGTCTCGGATGCAAGAGCAATATTTGGACAACTTTCAGTCGTGGGTACGGAACCACACGAGGCAGAACAAAGGGTTTTTCGAAGGTTGTTACGGGATTAAATCTGTTTGGGCTTTGAAGGAGCTCATGCCAGATTGGGATCTTTTGAGAGCCGCGTCTCGGTTCTGGGACGTACGGAGGAATGTGTACAGCTTTTCGTACAACGAAGTCACTCCTATGTTTGAAGATTTTCGGGCCATTCTGGGAGGACCTGAGACGGAATAGCTAGTTCTTCCGTATGCTGGTGGCATGGCCACTGTTGAGAAGCTAGTGTCTTTGTTTGGTATCTCGGCTGGAGAGGCATACGAGATGCTGATACAGGATACTGATTATGTTGACATTTCGGGACTGCCCGAAAGATTTGTTGGAGCTGAGGGGAGCGTCTTTTCGTGGGACGCATTTGCTCTGTGCGCGATTGCTACTCTGTTCACATTCACGTCTCTGGGTGTGTGCCATCACAGTGTACTGGACCTGGTGAGGCAATGCCGGAGTGGGGGAGACATCGTGCCGCTGGTCTTGGGCGAGACGTTCCTGGGCATAGGTCAGATGGCGACCGGTAGCCGATATATGTGGGGAGGGAGTCCCGCTATGCTTACCATGTAGTTAAGGGAGAGACTGCAGATGATGCCTGATAGCGCGGATTTAGACTATGTAATTCCTATGTTTTCCGGTATTATTTTGTGTTATTTCCATGTAATTTGTTAGGTTGGATGTCTTTTGAGTGATATTATGTATTGTGAGGATTTTGAGAAAAAAACTATGTATTTTGAGAGAATTGTAGAGATTTTTATGATGTAAGTGTTTTGGTCCTCAAGAGCAGCTCAAGGACATCAATTTTTACACCATGGAAGTCAAGCCAAGGAAGTCCGGAAGCAAGCCAAGGAATGAAGAGAAAATATGAAGAAATCAGTGCTTTTGCTTCAGGGGACGAGTCGTCCCCCTTTGGCTCAACTATTCCCCTAAGGGGGGACGCCAGATTCAGAGAGGGGTGCAGACAGGGACGAGTCGTCCCCCACATCACGACTCGTCCCCATTGAAGGAAGACCAAGGGACGACTCGTGACCCTAGGGACGAGTCGTGCCCTGATCGCTGGAATGACGTAATTTTGCAATTTTCTTTATTTTTAATTTATTTTCTTTTCCTTTTTAGTTAGGGTTTAGGGAGGAAGTATAAATACTTTCTCTTGGCAGTCTTTTTACGGATCTGATCTCTCATTAGCTTTTTCAAACAATATTCAAGCTTTGAATCTCCATGGAAGGCTAAAATCTCTTGCTTTGGATTTGTAACTTTTGAACCATCTTTACTTTCAATTGAGGTTTGATTTCTTTTGATTATTCTTTCCTAATTGCAATTTTACTTGTTCTTAATTTCAAATCAATTTCTAGGGTTTTGAGAAATTGATCGATCCCTTTATCCTTTTAATTGATTATTGCTAGATCTCCCTTGTATCGTGTCGGACTAGGGTTATCATTGTAGCACTTTTGCAATTCTTGAATGTTTCATCTTGGATTGTAATTAAAGTAAAATTGGCTTTAATTCTATTTGAAATAACAATAGGTTAATTTCTTGATCTTAATCTCTTAAATCTTTCATCGATTAATACTTTGAATCTTGACCGTGTCGGCTAGGTTTTGGTATTGATTAGGGTTATTAGTTGAGCGTGTCGCCGCTAGTAATTATTAACAAAGAAGAGATAGAGATTTTACATCTTGTGATCAAGTAATTAGGGAGAAGAAAGAAAGAATCATTCCGGTGATATTGATTGATAGACGGGGATAATTTTGCATATCCAAAGTGTTCTTTTACATTATTATTCATAACTTAGATTTTAATTCCCGTCGTAGGATTATAATTATTCAACAAACAAAAACCCCCCATTTGTGTGCGTGACTTGATCGTTTGCAATACTGTTCCCTGAGATCGATCCTGGACTTCCACTATCTACATTATTAGGAGTCCTTGTAGTAATTTGTAGGCGTGTGATTTAGCCTACCAAATTTTGGCGCCGTTGCCGGGGAACGGTGTAATTGTTTACAATCATATTCTGTTCTTAATCTATTTCTTTTTCTTTTTATTTATTTTTATTTTAGTATTTGTGTTATCTGCTAAGTGATATACCCTGCTCTCTTGTGGTGTGTAACCGTGCATGGTGCACACCCGTTCTACTAACAATCTACTTGTGCCCCTTGATACAGAAATTGAACGTTCTTTCAGGAAAGGACATAAAGCAAACAGGAGGTTGAACTATAATTGTTGGGAGACAGAGATGGGGGATAGAGCAGCGCAGACACTGAGGGAGAAAACTGCTCCAAACTGGACGGAGCAACCGCAGGCACTTACTTTTCCTGCATTGCCGGCGGGAGTCACATTTGAATTGAAACCGGGGCTTCTAAATCAATTACCTAGCTTCAGTGGGCTACCCGGTGAAAACCCGAATCAGCATGTTTCCCAATTTGTGCAAGTATGCAACAGTATGAAGCCTTCGGATCTCCCAATTGAGCAGCTTCTGCTCCGAGCTTTCTCTTTCACATTGAAGGACAGGGCCAATGTATGGTACTATCACCTGGCCCCGAACAGCATTACCACCTGGCAGATGATGAAGGAGGCTTTCTTGGATGAGTTTTTTCCTGTGAATCAAATCAATGTGATGAAAAGGGATATAAGTAATATGGAGCAGAAGGGGGATGAATCCTTCTATGATTACTTTAACAGGTTTCACACTCTCACTCGGAGTTGTCCCTACCACGGGTATAATGCGGATCAGCTGATTATGTACTTCCACGGAGGGCTTACTGATCAGGACAAAAGGATGGTTGACTCTTCGTGTGGGGGTAGCATATTGAACAAAACCACTGCGGAAGCTCAGAAATTATTGGAGGAGTTAGCGAAGAGTACCCGAACACATGGTATGAGGTCAAGTGTCAGACAGGTCAATGCAGCTGGGTCTAGTAGTGGGGTGGCGGATCAACTTAAAACAGATGTTGAGGACATCAAAAGTATGATGAAAGCAATGATGCTAGGACAGCCACCGAAGCAGTGTGGTATATGTTACGATGTGACTCATCCGACGGATTCGTGTCCGACATTACAAACGGATGAGTATGAAGATGTGAATGCAGTAGGATTCGGAGGCCAGAGACAGAACACTTACAACCCGAATTGGAAGAATCACCCAGGGTTCAGTTGGTCCAATCCGAATGGGGCGCAGCAGCCGCAGTTTGGTAATCAGTTCGGTAATCCACGGGGTTTTATGCCGGTTCAGTAGTCCATGCAATTTAGGCCACCTATGCAGCCACCGCAGCTAAAGTCAGCAAAGAAGAATAGCCAAGAAGAAGAAGAACAAGAATGCAGTCACCACAGGGACAGTCTACAGAAGATATGTTCCGCACATTGGCTCAAAGTATGAGCACCTTATCCAGCGGTCTTCAGCAGTATCAGCAGAAGACTGATACGAGTATCAGTGGTCTTGAGAGGCAGATGGGACAGATTGCAGATGCGGTGGGTAGATTGGAGGCTCAGAATTCGGGAAAGTTGCCATCAAGGACAGAACCGAATCCGAATCAGAAAAACGTGAGTGCTGTAACACTGAGGAGTGGTAAGGAGTTGATAGACACAGTGATCAACGAGGAACCGGAGTTAGAGGTTGAGAAGACTGAGCCGACAGAAAAAGTCGTGGAAGAGAAGGGTACTGCATCTGAGTCAGTGCCACCAGTAGTAGAGCCAGATGTGCCGTTTCCTCAAGCCTTGAGAGAGTCAAGGAAACCTGAGCCTGACAAGGCAATTTTTGATACTTTCAAGAGGCTTGAGGTGAACATTCCGTTCCTGGACCTTCTTCAGACTGTCCCGAGGTATGCCAAGTTTCTGAAGGAGCTGTGTACCACTAAGAGAGACCAGAGGTTGAGGAGTCAGAAAAAGGCAAAGGTTCATGAGCATGTTTCTGCCATTTATCAGAGGAAGTTGCCTAAGAAATGCAATGATCCGGGGATGTTTGTGATCCCTATTTCTCTAGGGGATTCATCAGAGCACAAGGCAATGCTCGATTTGGGGGCTTCAATCAATGTGATGCCTTATACATTGTTTGAGAACCTAAAATTGGGACCATTGCAAGACACCAGGGTAATTATACAGCTGGCTGACCGGTCCAACGCTTATCCGAAGGGGTTAGTAGAGGATGTTCTCGTCCGGGTTGGTAAGATGATTTTTCCGGCTGACTTTTACGTGTTGGATATGGATTCTGATCCTAAGGCCCCCATTCTTCTTGGAAGGCCTTTCATGTCTACAGCTAGAACCAAGTTGGATGTGGCCAATGGTTCGTTGTCTATGGAGTTCGATGGGCAGGTCATGGAGTTCAACATCTTTGACTCCATGAAATACCCAAAGGATGTCCACTCCTTATGTTTCATGGATGTAATTGAGCCTGTGGTAGAGGATGTTTTTGAGGTGAGCAGCACCAATGATGATTTGAAGGCGGTTTTAGAGAATGCATTGGGGTTTGCGGAGTTGGATTTTGAAATTTCCGACAGTCTGAAGGAAGCAGTAATGAGCTTATCAGGTGATACTCCGGGGTATGTGAAGGTGCAGTTAGAGATTCCGCCAGGGAAGCCCGTGCCATTTATTGAGAAGGCACCTGAGCTCGAGTTGAAGACCCTACCGAAGGGGTTGAAATATGTTTACTTGGGAGAGAATGATACGTTGCCGGTGGTAATCTCAAGCAAGCTAAATGAGGTGCAGGAAGAGAAATTGGTAGAGGTGGTTCGGGCAAGAAAGGAGGCGATTGGGTGGTCTATTGCCGATCTTAAGGGCATAAGTCCATCTTTGTGTACACATAAGATTGTTCTGGAGGATGATGCAAAGCCGGTTAAGCAACCGCAAAGGAGGATGAATCCACCAATGATGGAGGTGGTAAAAAAGGAAGTGCTGAAGTTAATGCAGATGGGGATCATTTACCCCATATCCGACAGTAAGTGGGTGAGTCCCACTCAGTGTGTTCCAAAGCGAGGCGGGATCACCGTCTCAATAAATCATAAGGGAGAGTTGGTGCCAATCCGGGAGCAAACGGGTTGGCGAGTTTGCATCGACCTTCGGCGCCTTAATGAGGTAACACGTAAGGATCATTTTCCCCTCCCCTTTATTGATCAAATGCTTGAAAGGTTAGCCGGAAGGGCGTATTACTGTTTTCTTGATGGTTATTCCGGGTATTTTCAAATACCTATTGCCCCGGAAGACCAAGAGAAAACTACGTTTACTTGCCCTTTTGGCACCTTTGCATATCGGAGGATGCCATTTGGATTGTGTAATGCACCTGCGACTTTTCAAAGGTGTATGATGAGCATCTTTTCCGACTTTGTTGAGAATTTCATGGAGGTCTTCATGGACGATTTCACTGTTCATGGAGACTCATTCGACCAATGCCTTGCTCACCTTGCTCTTGTCTTGGACCGTTGCATTGAAACAAACTTGGTTTTGAATTATGAAAAATGCCATTTTATGGTTGAGCAAGGCATTGTGTTGGGTCATGTGGTGTCAAAGAAAGGCATAGAGGTTGACATGGCGAAAATTGATGTCATTTCTTCCCTTCCCTATCCCACTAATGTGCGTGAGGTCCGGTCTTTCCTCGGTCATGCGGGGTTTTACCGGCGCTTCATAAAGGATTTTTCAAAAATCGCCTCTCCTCTATGCACTTTATTACAAAAAGAGGTTGATTTTCATTTTGATGAGAGGTGTAAGGGAGCGTTTGATGAGTTGAAGTCTAGGTTGACCACCACCCCCATAATTCAAGCACCCGATTGGTCTCGCCCCTTCGAGATCATGTGCGATGCTAGTGATTATGCAGTTGGGGCTGTTCTGGGTCAAAAGGTTGAGAGGGCATCCCGTGTCATTTATTATGCTTCTATGACCCTCAATGATGCCCAAAGAAATTATACCACAACCGAGAAGGAGTTGTTGGCGGTTGTGTTTGCTCTTGAGAAGTTTCGGTCATATCTTTTAGGCACCAAAGTCATTGTTTACACCGACCATGCTGCTCTTAAGTATCTTATGACCAAGAAAGAGGCGAAACCTAGACTTATTAGGTGGATCCTTTTATTGAGTGAATTTGATATCGAGGTGAAAGATAAGAAAGGGGCCGAGAATCTTGTGGCCGACCATTTGAGTCGTCTTGTGCTTAAAGAGGATGAGCCCTCTAATCATTGTTCAATTCGGGGTGAGTTTCCCGATGAGTCTCTTTGGGTGGTTCAGTCGTCTGCACCGTGGTATGCAGATTTGGTCAATTTTCTTGTGTCTCAAAAGTTCCCTCCGGGACTTAATAAATCTAAGAAGGATAAAATCCGGAGTGAGGCAAAATATTAAGTGTGGGATGAGCTTTATTTGTGGAGGAATTGTGCGGACCAAGTGATCCGTAAGTGTGTAGCCGATAGTGAGATTCATTCTATCCTTAGATTTTGTCATGAGCATGCATGCGGTGGTCATTTCGGTGCTAGAAACACGGTGAGGAAAGTGCTTGAGAGTGGTTTTTATTGGCCTACCATGTTCTATGATGCATATAATTTTTGCAAATCTTGTGATAGGTGTCAAAGAGTTGGTAACATTGGTCGACGTGATGAGATGCCACAACATTTCGTCTTAAATTGTGAGATTTTTGACGTATGGGGAATCGACTTTATGGGTCCTTTTCCCAATTCGTTTGGCTTCTTGTACATCTTGTTGACGGTTGACTATGTTTCCAAGTGGGTTGAAGCAATCCCCACACGCACCGATGATTCACGAGTAGTGGTCAATTTCCTCAAGACCAACATTGTGAGTAGGTTTGGTATGCCTAGGGCCATCATTAGTGATAGGGGGACACATTTTTGTGATAGGACGGTCGAAGCTTTGGTTAAGAAATGTCATATTACTCATAAGATTTCGACCGCCTATCACCCCCAAACTAATGGCCAAGCTGAGGTGTCCAACCGGGAGATCAAATCCATTCTTGAGAAAACTGTGAACTCGTCTAGGAAGGATTGGAGTCTTAGACTCGATGATGCTTTATGGGCCTACCGGACGGCTTTTAAGACACCTATCGGTATGTCCCCATATCGGTTAGTGTTTGGAAAGCCTTGCCATTTACCGGTGGAGTTGGAACATAGAGCATTTTGGGCCATAAAAAAATTTAATATGAACCTAGATGGGTCCGGTGAGGAGAGAAAGTTGCAATTAAGTGAGTTGGATGAGATTAGGAAAGAAGCCTACGAGAACAACCAACTTTATAAGGAGCGGGCAAAGGCTTTGCATGATAAAATGATCAATAGAAAGGACTTTAAGGTTGGTCAAAAAGTCCTTTTATTTGATTCCCGTCTCCGGTTGTTTCCCGGAAAGCTAAGGTCGCGGTGGACCGGACCTTTTATTGTGAGGGAGGTATATCCGCATGGTGCGGTTGAGATTGGTAGTCTCTCCGGAGATAAGGTTTTTAAAGTAAATGGTCAACGCCTAAAATTGTATCATGATGGCGTGGGAATAAATGAGGATATGGAGGTGCATTATCTCCAAAATCCTAGTTATGAGTAGACCTTATTTCGGAGTCTTGTCAAAGACTTAAAACTTTGATGCTAGCCGGGGGCTTACCCGGCGTTTGGTCTAGCTAAAGACGGTAAAGAAGGGCGGCTAACCGGGAGGCAACCCGGGATTTAATCATTCATTCTTAGTTTTTTTTTTATTTTTGTTGTATTTTATCTTTTTCATCATTAATTGAATCGGTGCTACTTAAGGGTATTTGTTTTAGTGTTGTTGTGCAGGGAGTAGCAAGGGAGAAAGGATCAAGCCTGGGCCTGTTCTAAAAAAAAAAAAAAAAAAAAAAGCAGCTGGAACAGGCCAAGGGATGACTCGTCCCCTGGAAACAACCAATTATTCCCCAAAGGGGGGACGCTGGAATCAGAGAGAGGAAGAAAAGGCACGACTCGTGACCCAAGGGACGACTCGTCCCCTGGGCCTTTGAAAAAAAAAATTAAATAAATTAGAGAATGAAGGGTTTTAACCCTTCAGCACAGTCGTCCCCCTCTTTCCCAAGTTCGTGCCTATCTATTTCCCCTTCTCTCTCTCTCTACAACACCCACCAATTCCACCATTCCCACCACCTAAATCCACCATTCTTCCTCTCTTACAACCAAAATCTCCACTCTCCTAACCTTCCCTAACCAAAACCGAGCCTCACCCTCCCTCTATCTCCTTCTTCAACCTCCTAAATCACCATTAAAACCAAGCTTTCTCTCTCTACCCACATTCCGAAATTTCCACCAAATCTCTCTATTTTCTTCGAAATCCAAGCCCTAATCCACCATCCCTCCCTAATTCCGACCCACCCCTCTCAATTTTGGCCTTCAATTCACCCAATTTCGAAAACTCCCCAAGCCCTAGAAAGTCAATTTCGGAATTTTCTTTGTCAAAATTCGTGGGTGCTTCATTTGGAGGATGCAAGGAAGGTTTGTGACTGCTTTGGGTGTTTGAGTAAGGTAAACAAATTTCTACCTTTTCTCTTGCACTTTCAAATTATTGGGACTTGTTGAATTTGTAGTTTGGCGGTTCGGGTGGGATTTGGAAGGAGTTTGTTGTTATTGTGGTGGGTTGTTTTGCTGGAAATTTTGTGAATTTTGTGTGGAGTTGTGGTGAATTATTGTTGAGTAAAATGACTTCTAGGGGAAGAGATGCTCGAGGGGGTGGCAATAAAAGAGTTAGAATAACAACCCAATTCGAGGTCCCAAATGATCCCCCTCCCCCTAATGCTTCCTTACCATATATGGGATTACTTCAATTGTCTTCCGCTCAAAAGAAAAAGTGGCGGAATTTGGAAAGTAGAAAATTTCAGGTCACCACCTTCCTCCATTTGCCGGTGTTAAGGGATTTGGGTTTAGAAACCTTAGTTGCAGATTTAATGAACCAAGCCGGGTTGGGAACTTTCTTGGGGAAGAGAGCGGATTCTTATTTGAGATATTCACTGGAATTTCTCTCAACTTTGGAGGTAGGAAAGGGGGCAAATGCCAATACTATTCGGTTTCATGTTGATGATGATGTTTTTAGAGTGACATATGATGAGTTGAGGGAGATCCTGGGAGTTGACCAGCCGAGGGGAGAGTGGTTGGATGTTGATGGGGCTAGCTGTTTTTTCTTTACGGAGCTTACGGGTTTGCCTTGCACTAAGAAATTTCTTAGGGCTTCTTCTTTGTCTCACCCGGCTTGGAAGTTGTTTTATAGAGGATTGGCTATGACATGGTTGGCGAATGGGGAGCCTGCGCAATTCAATCTTGCTATGATAAATCTTTTGCGCACGGGGTTGAGGAATTACCAGGTGGTCCCTGATTGGGTGGATATCTTTGTGAGGAGATGTGAGGCATTTGCCCTTACAAAAAAGGGCAACATTTCTGTAGGGGGGATGATCACTATGATTGTTGCGGCCTGTGTGGGGGAGTTAAAGCCCGAGGCGGTAAAATTGACAGGGGGCACGAGCCTATATTCGAGAGAGTGGCTTATTCAATATGACAAGTTTGCGAGGGACCCGAGGGGGCGGGCAACTTTTCCTTATTATTTGAGTATGGTGATCCGAGGAAGACGTTTACTTGCACGGCAGGAGCCGCATTTCCGACTGGCACACACGCTAGGCATTGGCGTATGCCTGGGGTTGAAGATGAGATGGATCCTGTTGGGGAGGATGATGATGAGGATCAGGAGCAGGAGAAGGGCGGTCATGATGAGGCAGAGCAGAACCAGGGCCAGCAGGGCTCTTTTAATCAATGGGATGAGATGAGGACATTTTTAGATGAGCAGCATGGGAGATATGCCTATGAGGACAGGAGGACCGAGGAGAGATATGCTTATGAGGATCAGAGGTTCATGAGCCGGGTAGCTTTTGAGGATAGGAGGTAGGCGGAGTATGGTGATACTTTGGAGGAGATACAGGACCGACAGATTGCGATGGATAGCCGCCAGCGACAGATGGAGTCCTGGATGATGCAGCAGCAGGGACTTTCCGCATATGTTCCTGTGGCGGATGAGCAGTATGCCAGTCTGTTGTCCCGTAGTGAGGCCCGTGAGCTGAGGCGTGCATCTAGACAGACGCCTGCTCCTGACGAGGGTTCTAGTTCGCAGTCGCGATCGGTGGTCGGTGGCGTGAGCGGAGTGGCAGTGGCAGCCGTGGCAGTGGCCACCTCAGTGATGGTATTATTTTTTCCCCTTTTACGCTTTTACTGTCCTAGCACTTTTATTGTTGCACACACATTGAGGACACTGTGTAGTTTAAGCGTGGGGGTACGGGGGATGTTTCTATATGTAGATGTTTCTATCTGTACAGTTTCCAAAAAAAAAGAGAGAGGCTAAGTGAAAACCCGAGAGGGCACTTAGGCAAAAGGAGAGAGCGTGTTAAAAAAAATAATAATAATAATTTGAAAAAACGAGAGGCTAGGTGAAAATCGGAAACAGCACCTAGGCAAAAGGTGAGTGAGTGAAATTCTTTCAATTTGTTTATTCACCGGTGTTGAAGTCATAAGGGGGGTTCGGAGTATCGGGTTAGGATGTTCACTTTGGTCTAGGAGGTTCGGATTAGAGGAGATAGGTTAGAAATCCTCATTCATTCTGGAGTTATAAGGGGGAGTAGGTGTTTGTTTTCATGAGGTAGTTGTGAGGGATTAAACACCCGAACAACTTTTATTTTGAGGGATGATGTAGTGAGAGCCAAGCGTGGGGGAAACATAGGTTATATTTAGTTCCCCATGGCTTTTGTGTGAGGACCTTAGCTTGGATACTGTTATTTTGGGAGTTGGTATCAAGTTAAGGTCATTTGTTTTCATTGATCATATTTATTGGTGATATAAGGAGATGGAGTTTCTTATACTCTGTTTGTGACTTTTGATTGACTTGTTGGCGGATTAGAGGAGACTAGGAATCAATACCCTCCATGCATCTGTTTTAGGCCGGTGTTAGATTGGAGTTTAGGATATTACTCAGGGACGAGTAATGGTCTAAGCGTGGGGGTATTTGATAGCGCGGATTTAGACTATGTAATTCCTATGTTTTCCGGTATTATTTTGTGTTATTTCCATGTAATTTGTTAGGTTGGATGTCTTTTGAGTGATATTATGTATTGTGAGGATTTTGAGAAAAAAACTATGTATTTTGAGAGAATTGTAGAGATTTTTATGATGTAAGTGTTTTGGTCCTCAAGAGCAGCTCAAGGACATCAATTTTTACGCCATGAAAGTCAAGCCAAGGAAGTCCGGAAGCAAGCCAAGGATTGAAGAGAAAATATGAAGAAATCAGTGCTTTTGCTTCAGGGGACGAGTCGTCCCCCTTTGGCTCAACTATTCCCCTAAGGGGGGACGCCAGATTCAGAGAGGGGTGCAGACAGGGACGAGTCGTCCCCCACATCACGACTCGTCCCCATTGAAGGAAGACCAAGGGACGACTCGTGACCCTAGGGACGAGTCGTGCCCTGATCGCTGGAATGACGTAATTTTGCAATTTTCTTTATTTTTAATTTATTTTCTTTTCCTTTTTAGTTAGGGTTTAGGGAGGAAGTATAAATACTTTCTCTTGGCAGTCTTTTTAGGGATCTGATCTCTCATTAGCTTTTTCAAACAATATTCAAGCTTTGAATCTCCATGGAAGGCTAAAACCTTTTGCTTTGGATTTGTAACTTTTGAACCATCTTTACTTTCAATTGAGGTTTGATTTCTTTTGATTATTCTTTCCTAATTGCAATTTTACTTGTTCTTAATTTCAAATCAATTTCTAGGGTTGTGAGAAATTGATCGATCCCTTTATCCTTTTAATTGATTATTGCTAGATCTCCCTTGTATCGTGTCGGACTAGGGTTATCATTGTAGCACTTTTGCAATTCTTGAATGTTTCATCTTGGATTGTAATTAAAGTAAAATTGGCTTTAATTCTATTTGAAATAACAATAGGTTAATTTCTTGATCTTAATCTCTTAAATCTTTCATCGATTAATACTTTGAATCTTGACCGTGTCGGCTAGGTTTTGGTATTGATTAGGGTTATTAGTTGAGCGTGTCGCCGCTAGTAATTATTAACAAAGAAGAGATAGAGATTTTACATCTTGTGATCAAGTAATTAGGGAGAAGAAAGAAATAATCATTCCGGTGATATTGATTGATAGACGGGGATAATTTTGCATATCCAAAGTGTTCTTTTACATTATTATTCATAACTTAGATTTTAATTCCCGTCGTGGTATTATAATTATTCAACAAACAAAAACCCCCCATTTGTGTGCGTGACTTGATCGTTTGCAATACTGTTCCCTGAGATCGATCCTGGACTTCCACTATCTACATTATTAGGAGTCCTTGTAGTAATTTGTAGGTGTGCGATTTAGCCTACCAGTGCCTGAGGTGCCAATGTCTTGTGCCGCTTGGTCTTTCTCTCGACGTCCTCTGGTGATAGGGGGCAATCAGGCTGAGCTGGAACTCTGGATGGCCAGACTTTGCACGCATCACTTGCGATGGTGGGTTCCCCATTGGAAGTTACAGACTTGTAGGACCGCTCAGGAGGGTCTATTGGTTGTCAGAGTGTCGGGGCTGTCTCAGACGTCTTTCTATATTCCATCGTTGGTTCTGCGACAGTACGGGCTGGAGCAGGTGCCACTGATTGATCTGAGTTATGCTGCTACCTTTGAGGTGGGATCTCTGCGGATGGAAGATCCTTCGACGCTATTGCTGATCACCCGGTGGTGGCAATACACGTCCTTTCCTGCCAGGGTTCTCTTTCACCGAAGAGAGGGTACTGTTCTGTCGACGCAGTATCTGAACTGGTACGAAGAGTGTATAGGGGAGACACAGATGGCTATCTTGTGGAGACGGAGTGAGCTGTTGGGTGTTGATCACCTGGACAGCTCGACCTTGTGGAGGGCCTAAGCAAGGGCTAACCCTGGGAATCGTACTGGCGATGCCATGGCTGATTATGAGACAAGTGCTGATCGGGAGGCCAATCAAAGCACTGTTATAACGGCTCGAAGCGAGGCAGCTCGAGACAGAGCTAGAAAAAGGGCTGCGTTGACAGCCACAGGCTTGACGGAGGCGTCGGGAAGAGTCCCTGAGCCAGGTAGAAGGCCTACCGGAATATTTCCTGCGAAGGTGAAGAACACTCGCCGGGGGAAAGGGAAGGGGAAGAAGGATGAAGGACCTAGTACGGGAAACTAGGTTGACCTTGATGTCCAGAGTATCCACCCATTGTCATTGCAGACACATTAATTGATTAATGTTTTATTGTAGTTTTGCTAGCGTGTAGCGAGTCAAGAGTTGACCGTGCTTGAACTCATCAAAGATTGTTTTAACCGTTATGAATTTGTAGGTTAAATGAAAAGAGTTTTTCGAAACACAAGCAATTGATGCTTATTGTATTTTTTTGTTTTTTGACCGAACCAATGATGGCTGCCTACGTTCCCCTTTTACAATTGGACTAAGGGGCTCAGGTCACCGTAGTTCGACACTTTAGGTGAATTTGAGAAAAACAAAGACAAAAGAAGTGCGACCCTGTCTTTTACCTGGATCATTAGCGGGAATGTATCCAGTTGGGTATTACTCTTTTAGCACTTTAATTTTACTGAGAGGACGGTGTATGGGGAAGGAGAGTTGACTCGTGCTCTTCCTCAAATGAAGTATCTGCGGAGCTTGCTTCCATTCACGGGGTTAACGAAAGGGTTTCCGTCCAAATCTGCTAGCTTCATGGCTCCTCCGGAGAAGATTCTTTGTACCACGAACGGTCCTATCCAGGTAGGCTCCCACTTTCCGAGGGGATTGGTCTGCGTAGGAGACTTTTCCTTTAGCACCAAGTCACCTTCTCCGATGTCTCGTATCTTGACTTTCTTATCGAATGCTCGGGCCATTCTGCTTTGGTAGGCTCGAGTATGTTCCATGGCTTTCAATCTGCGCTCGTCGAGTAGAGCAAGTTCGTCGTGACGGCTCTGTAGCCATTCGACTTCATTGATCCCGTTTTCCAAGAGGACTCGGAGGGATGGAATTTCCAATTCCACGGGTAACATTGCTTCCATTCCGTAGGTAAGCACGAACGAAGTCTCCCCTGGCGGTTCTGACTGATGTTCGGTATCCCCAGAGGGCTAAATGTAGCTTTTCGGGCCAGTCCCGACCTCTGGTGGTCATCTTTCTGATTATCATGGTGAGAGTCTTGTTGGCTGCCTCTACTGCACCATTGGTTTGTGGTCTGTAAGGAGAAGACTTGTGATGTGTGACTCTGAATTCGGTCAGCAGTTGGTCACAATCTCCTTCGAAGTGAGTCCCATTGTCGGATATGATCTCGTTGGGCACTCCGTATCGGCACATGATGTTCTCTCGGATGAACTCGGCCAACTTCTTAGAATTCAGTACCTTGTACGATCTGGCTTCTACCCATTTGGTGAAGTAGTCGACTGCGACTAAAATGAACTCGTGACCATTACTTCCCGGAGGAGTGATCTTGCCGATGACGTCGATTCCCCATGTGGCGAAAGGCCATGGCGTAGTCATGCAATAGAGTTCATGAGGTGGGATGTGATTGAGGTTGGAGAACCGTTGACATTTGTCGTAGCTTCGGACGAACTGGATGCAGTCTGTTTCCATTGATATCCAATAGTATCCCATACGGAGAATGATCTGTGTCAATGCTCGGGCGTTCATGTGCGGACCGCAGGTTCCGTTGTGAACTTCGTTCATTAGCTCACTGGCTTTTTCTTTGCTTACACACCGAAGGAGTGGCCCTTGGTGGCGCTTCTTGTACAACATACCCCCCAGAATGACGAAATGGGATGCCAGGCGTTTTAATGCCATCATGTTTTTGGCTTTGATCCCTTCTTTGTATTTTCCATCTTCATTTGTGAAGGAAGCTTCTCCGCTTTGGAGGTACTGGTAAATCTGATTGTACCAGGGTTCGTCGATCATTTCATTTTCTTTTTCGATCTCACAGCAATAGGCGGGTGTTTCCCGTCTGCCTATTCTGAGGGGTTTTACTGCTTTCCCATCGGGAATTTCGACAAGAGCGGCGAGGGTTGCCAGGGCGTCTCGCGGCGGTTCTCGTCTCTTGGCAAGTAGTGAAAAGAGATGTCCTTGAACTGAGCAATGAGCTCCTCCATGTACGTATGGTACTTCTGAAGGCCAGAATCTACCGTCTTCCATTTGTTGGACACTTGATTGATGATCAATGCTGAGTCTCCATATACATCCAGCTCTGAGATGTTGCGCTTGAGGGCGGCTTCCAGACCTGCTGCACAGACTTCGTATTCTGCTGCATTGTTGGTTGCTTCGAAATTCAGCTTGATGGCTATGGGAATATGCTCGTCCTTGGGATCGACAAGGAGCATTCCAATACTATTCCCCTTCTTGTTGGCTGCCCCATCGAAGAAGAGTTGCCAGCGATTTGCGCTGTTGAGTGAGAAGATTCCGTCATCCGGAAATTGCGGATCAGGACCCTTAGGTTCACTGCTCAGGAAGTCGGCCAGCTGATCTGCCATGACTCTATCTTTTGTTGATTTTCTGACCATGTACTTGATTTCGAACTCAGCCAGGAAGAATGACCACTTGGCTAGCCGCATTGACAGGGATGGCTTGTCAAAGAGATATCGGACGGGGTCCACTTTGGAGACCAGGAGCACTGAATGCGACTGCATGTAGTGTTTCAGTTTCCCGACTACCCATACCAAGGCGGTACAAGTTTTCTCTGATGCTGAGTAGCTGAGTTCACTTCCTTGAAGCTTCCGGCTTACGAAGTAGATTGCATGCTCAACCTTGGAATCTTTCTGTTCTTGTGCCAGCATTGCTCCGATTGACGTGTCTGTTACTGTTAGATACAGGAGTAGTGGCTTGTCTTTGTTGGTGTTATGCCCTAGGCCTATGATTGATAGACTTATGTGTTGACATTATTTATTATTATATGAGATGTTTATCATTTGATTATTATATGTTTTGTATATTTGTTTATAATAATCTCTGTCCCTAATTATTAAGAGAATAAATTAGTATAATTGTCAATGGATAATCATGTGATGATTATATGCATAGAGATGCACATTGAAATTATGGGTACTTGTTAGAGAACAAGTGACTGGACATGACCCGCATGAGATTTATGTCATGGTCAAATGTCATACTTAAATCTCATACGGTTACTTCATTTATTTCCTAGACCTAAGATTATCGTGACCTTACATATGATGAAAGTCATGTTTGATTTTAGTCAAACGATATCTTAACACGATATCTATAAAGACTATCATTGGCATGATCGGATTCATGATGGGAAGGATGATAAGTCAAGAAGGAATTTGTCCTCGGAAGAGAGATGTTATGCTTGGGCCCCTCGATGAGTGATAATGATGAAAGTGTATGGCCGTACCCCAATATGATTGGAATTATCATTATACTCAAGAATCGAGAAAGCATTGAACAATAACAAGTTGACAAGGACCATGACTTGTGTTCAATATAACATCGTGAGACAAAGGGATAAATGGAAGTACACCATTGGAAACGTGAACTCTTACGTTGCATTATTTGGGTAGACATAATGGCTTGCTAGAGTCCGCTTATGTCTTATGAGGTTCGATATGATCGAACTCATTGCCAACATAATGTAATCCTATTGGGTCACACACAACTAGAATGAATTGGTTAAACCGGAGGAAGAATAGTTGAGAGTTTACGTATACGGCTATATATACCGCGCGACATATTAAGCCAATGGCTTAATATACCGCGCGACATATCAAGCTCCGTACGCGTTTTTGACTACTGTCTCTCTAATACGATTAGGAGAGGTATTCTTACTATTGTAGTATAAATACAAGGGTTCTGTCAGACCTAATACTCTAGCCGAAATTTTCAATCAAAATTCACAACAAAATACTCTCAATATTCTTCAAGGTTTTAGATCTAGCAATCATCAAGAAGTTGTTCTTGAATTCATTCAAAGGTGTGGATACCAAAAGAGGGTCTTCGCTCGTTCATCGATCAAGGCCTAGAGTTTAAGCAAGTTGAAGAACGAAGTTTGTGATTCGATATCACATAATCAAATCGTTCGATAGCTCAAGACCGGAAAGCGTTTCAAGGTTGGTTTAATTCTATCTCATAGGTATTCAAATTAATTGTATAGAACGGATCCTGTGGCTTCTTGGGTTTTATGTTTTAATGCTTAATCTCCGCCGCGCATGGACCCGTAAAACCCAACAAAGTGGTATCAGAGCCCCGTTCGTATGGTTAAGTTTGAATTAACATGCTAGATTTAAGATATAAATTGTTTATATGCTTATTGCATGTTTTGTATGCGATAGAATTTTTAATTGTTTATGTGAAACAATGTGAAAATCGTTTTCAAATTATGCTGAATTAAATCTGTAAAAAGGATGTTTTACGTGATTTAATTACATGTAATCTGTATTGGTTCTAATCTGGAAATTCCTGTAACCTGGCTACTTTGGTCGCGCGACATATTGAGCCATGTGGAGTTCAGGTTAATCGGCTCGTTAGGTCGCGCGACATATCAAGCCTCCGGGCCGATGTTGTCACGCGACATAATAAGCCAAAACCGGCGTAATCGCCTTGTTCAATTTTTCTGCTATTCTGTGATTGTGTTTACAATCTGATATGTTCATATGAAAATCTGGATGTTATAAAATTGAGTTTATAAGTCCGTGATAGATTGATTCATTGATATA
Organism: Adenophora triphylla var. japonica; assembly: GCA_022495995.1. Classification (NCBI taxonomy): domain Eukaryota; kingdom Viridiplantae; phylum Streptophyta; class Magnoliopsida; order Asterales; family Campanulaceae; genus Adenophora; species Adenophora triphylla. Next base: position 90,847 of record JAFEMH010000152.1, on the reverse strand, counting down.
CATGATTAATTGATTAAAATGTGATTTAAATAATTATTGCAATGTATATGAAAATCTGGATGTTATAAAATTGAGTTTATAAGTCCATGCTAGATTGATTCATTGATATGCATGATTAATTGATTAAAATGTGATTTTAATAATTATTGCGATGCATGTTTTATTTGTTCTTACATGTTAAGAATTTTTTAAATTAGATGTTTAGTTGAAACATGATATTTAGTTTCCTAATATGTTTAGATTTAGACATTGTAAATTTTGGATCTTATGATTGTTTATGGAAACAAGTCATAAATACGCGAAATTTAAAAGGAAACTGATTGTTTATAAAAGGTAGGGATTATGTTGCCTAATCAGAGTTGATTTCTAATTATGCATGTCTAGGAGAGTTCTGTCAAAGGAAGAGTTGGTACTTAAGAAGTCCTTGTGGCTCACCTATCTTCCTGGGAACTTACCTGGTGCATGATTTTGACTATCTTTCTGACATGCTTATAATCTACCTTTAAAGAACCTTCATTTAACTTTTAAGTTCTTTATGCCAATTCATGATTAAAAACACTTGAGACCATTCGGATAGTTTTGGGTGGGCTTGCCATAGCAAGGTGCTTTGATTCTATTCGAATGCGAGCAAGATGAGGAAATGGTGGTTCCTATACGTTTTAAAGTGAATGAACTTAATTGGGTTATCAAAATTGTTTTGGACCCAAGGCATAAGATGAGATTAAAATATGCCTAGACATATGATGTCTTGAATTGATCTCATAAAAGATCTAAGAGTCATATATGTGATATGATTGATGTTTTCTACCTAATTAATTTAATTTTGAGCGGTTTGCCATAGCAAACTTGAAATTGAATTAAAGTTGGATCTTAGCCCATTAAATGTATATTATGCTTATTTGCATTTGAAGGTGTATAATTTAGTGGGAGCATTTATTTAAATGCACTATACTTCTCATATGATATGTTTACTTATATGTGTTCATATTTTATGTATATCTTTTTGTAGAATAAATGGCATCAAACAATAATCACTTTTCACTGCGATCCGTCCTTGAGAAGGAAAAGTTGGAAGAGAATGGTACAAACTATATGGATTGGATCCGTAGTTTGAGAATTGTTCTCAAACAAGAGGAGAAACCGTACGTTCTCACTTTGAACCTATTCCACCCGAACTCGCCGCCAATGCCGCTAGAGCAATAAGGGAACAATATCTCGAAGCACAAGCGTGACTCTACAGATGTTGGTTGCCTTATGCTCTCCGCCATGTGCAAGAGTCTTCGAAGAATCTTGAGCACTTGGGGACAATCGACTTAAACAATCGACCGATGGAAATGTTCCAAGTTCAAGCTAGGCAAGAAAGGTACAACACGCTTGCAGCCTTGACCTCATGCAAGATGAGTGAAGGACAAGCCGTTGGTCCCCATGCTCTCAAGTTAAAGGGCCACATTGAGCATCTTGAAAGGCTCGGTTTTCCAATTAGCCAAGAGTTGGCTACCGACATAATATTGAATTCATTACCTAAAAGTTTTAGTCATTTCATAATGCACTATAACATGGGTGGAATGAATAGAAACCTTTCCGAGTTAGTTCAAATGTTGACTACCGCGGAAACCAATATTGTCGAGAAGAAAACCGATCAAGTGCTAATGGTTAACAAGGGGAAAGGGTTCAAGGGTAAAGGAAAAGCAAAGGTTGCTAATCCTAAGGCAAAGGTTGCCAAGCCCAAAGAGGCTTCCAAGCCTAAAGAGGCTAAGCCTAAGTCCCAAGAGGACGCAATCCGCTTCCATTGCAATGAGATTGGACATTGGAGGAGAAACTGCGCAAAATACAAGGAAGCACCGAAGAAGGGCAAAGGAGTTGCTTCAACTTCGTGTATCTTTGTTATAGATATATTCCTATCTACTTCTAGTTCTTGGGTATTGGATACCGGATGTGGAACTCACATTTGTTTAAATGTAGTGGTCTAAAGAAACGTAAGGATGCTTAAGGAAGGTGAAGTGGACCTACGTGTGGGGAATGGAGCAAGAGTTGCCGCATTAGCCGTAGGAACTTATGAAGTTACTTTACCTAGTGGGCTAATACTTGTTTTGAACAATTGTTATTACGTTCCAGCCTTTAAGTAGGAATATTATTTCGATTTCATGTTTGGATAATGAAGGTTTTAATTTTCTTATATGTGATAAGAAATTTTCTATTTACAAGAGTGATATGCATTATTGTATTGCTATTTCATTCAATGGCCTTTATATTCTTGATATTGAAAATCGTGATAATGATGTCTATAACATTAACAAGAGATCTAAACCCAATGATGTAAACCACACTTACTTATGGCATTGTCGTCTTGGCCACATAAACGAGAAACGCATTTCTAAACTCCACAAAGATGGATTTTTGGACTCACATGATTATGAATCATATGAGACATGCGAGTCTTGTTTACTTGGCAAGATGACCAAGGACCCATTTACCAAAACCGGTGAAAGGGCGGGCGACTTATTAGGACTCATACATACCGATGTATGTGGGCCTATGAGTAGCGATGCTAGGGGAGGATTTCGGTACTTCATAACATTCACTGATGATTATAGTAGATTTGGATATGTTTATCTAATGAAACATAAAAGTGAATCGTTTGAGATATTTCGAATATTTCAAAATGAGGTGCAAAATCAACTTGGCAAAACTATTAAGGTACTTCGATCCGATCGAGGTGGTGAATATTTGAGCCAAGAATTTGACAAATCATCTTAAGAGTTGTGGAATCGTTTCGAACTCTCTCCACCCGGAACACCACAATGGAATGGTGTGTCTCGAAAGGAGGAATAGAACTTTGTTGGACATGGTTCGTTCTATGATGAGTCAAGTTGAGCTTCCTTTATCCTTTGGGGATCATGCACTAGAAACCGCCGCTTTCACTATAAACAGAGTTCCTACCAAATCGGTTCAAAAGACCCCATATGAGATGTGGCATGGAAGAAAACCTAGTTTGTCTTTCATGAAGATTTGGGGTTGCGATGCATATGTCAAGAAGTTAACTTCCGGCAAGCTAGCACCTAAATCCGATAAATGTGTTTTCGTGGGATATCCTAAGGAAACCAAAGGATACTATTTCTACAACCGAAACGAGAACAAAGTGTTTGTTGCTCGAAATGGTACTTTCTTAGAAAAGGAGTTTCTTCGCAAAGGAACCAGTGGGAGTAAAATAGATCTCGAAGAAGTTCGAGAACCCAAAAACAACATTGAACCAATGGTAGAAACTGAACCAAGTTCACAAACCGTTGTGGAACCGGTTCAAGATGCACAAGTTCCTCGCCGAAGTGGTAGGTCACGATCCGAACCCGAGAGATATGGATTTCTCGTTACGGAAAGTGATGAAGTGGAGTTAATCGAAAATGATGAACCCACTTGCTATCAAGAAGCGATGTCCGCTCCAGATTCGGAAAAATGGCAAGAAGCCATGAAGTCCGAATTACAATCCATGGCTGATAATCAAGTTTGGAACTTGATTGATCCACCCGAAGGTGTAAAAACCATAGGGTGCAAATGGGTTTTCAAGAAGAAGACCGACATGGATGGGAAGGTGCACACCTATAAGGCTAGGCTAGTAGCTAAGGGATATAGGCAGACTCATGGCATTGACTATGATGAAACCTTTTCGCTTGTAGCTATGCTTAAGTCTATTAGAATTTTACTTGCCATAGCCGCATATTATGACTATGAGATATGGCAAATGGATGTCAAAACGGCTTTCCTTAATGGGAAGTTACTTGAGGATGTATACATATACAACCTGAAGGTTTTGTCACCCGTAAAATTCTAACAAGGTGTGTAAGTTGCAGAAATCCATTTATGGATTGAAGCAAGCTTCAAGGAGTTGGAATCTACGTTTTGATGAAGCAATCAAGGAGTTTGGCTTTATCAAAAACGAAGATGAACCTTGTGTATACAAGAAAATTAGTGGGAGCGTGGCACTATTTTTAGTGTTGTATGTCGACGATATCTTACTCATTGGAAATGACGTTCCTGCACTAGAGACTGTCAAGCCTTGGTTGGGAAAGTGCTTTTCAATGAAAGATATGGGCGAAGCCGTATATATCCTTGGTATCAAGATTTATAGAGATAGATCTAAGAGGATGATTGGTTTAAGTCAAAATACTTACATTGACAAAGTCCTTAGAAGATTCCAAATGGAAAATTCTAAAAGAGGTAACTTGCCAATGTTGCATGGTATATCTCTTAGCAAGAATCAAAGTCCTAAGACTAATGATGAGCGAAAGAGAATGAATGGTATTCCATATGCTTCGGCAATTGGGTCTATCATGTATGCTATGTTATGTACTAGACCCGACATCTCGTGTGCTCTAAGCATGACGAGTAGGTACCAATCGGATCCCGGCGAACCACATTGGATAGCAAGCCAAGAATATCCTTAAGTACTTACGAAGAACTAAGGATGTATTCTTGGTCTTTGGAGGAATGGAAGAAGATCTTGTAGTAAAAGGCTACACAGATGCTAGCTTCCAAACCGACAAAGATGATTTCGTATCGCAGCCTGGATTTTTGTTTACGCTAATGGAGGAACCGTGAGTTGGAAAAGTTCCAAGCAAAGTACCGTCGCTGATTCTACAATCGAAGCTGAGTACATAGCGGCATCCGATGCAGCTAAGGAAGCAGTTTGGATCAAGAAGTTCATTAGTGATTTGGAAGTCGTTCCAAGCATCAGAGATCCTATTGAACTTTACTGTGATAACAATGGTGCCATTGCACAAGCAAAGGAACCAAGGTCACACCAAAGATCCAAACACATACTTCGACGTTTCCACATTATCCGTGAGATATGTGAAAGGGAAGACGTTAAGATATGCAGAGTAGACACTGATGACAACGTGGCGGACCCATTAACTAAGGCTCTCCCGCAAGCTAAACATGATGGTCATGTTAGGTCCATGGGTATTCGATACATGGTAGATTGGGCCTAGTGCAAGTGGGAGACTGTTGGTGTTATGCCCTAGGCCTATGATTGATAGACTTATGTGTTGACATTATTTATTATTATATGAGATGTTTATCATTTGATTATTATATGTTTTGTATATTTGTTTATAATAATCTATGTCCCTAATTATTAAGAGAATAAATTAGTATAATTGTCAATGGATAATCATGTGATGATTATATGCATAGAGATGCACATTGAAATTATGGGTACTTGTTAGAGAACAAGTGACTGGACATGACCCGCATGAGATTTATGTCATGGTCAAATGTCATACTTAAATCTCATACGGTTACTTCATTTATTTCCTAGACCTAAGATTATCGTGACCTTACATATGATGAAAGTCATGTTTGATTTTAGTCAAACGATATCTTAACACGATATCTATAAAGACTATCATTGGCATGATCGGATTCATGATGGGAAGGATGATAAGTCAAGAAGGAATTTGTCCCTCGGAAGAGAGATGTTATGCTTGGGCCCCTCGATGAGTGATAATGATGAAAGTGTATGGCCGTACCCCAATATGATTGGAATTATCATTATACTCAAGAATCGAGAAAGCATTGAACAATAACAAGTTGACAAGGACCATGACTTGTGTTCAATATAACATCGTGAGACAAAGGGATAAATGGAAGTACACCATTGGAAACGTGAACTCTTACGTTGCATTATTTGGGTATACATAATGGCTTGCTAGAGTCCGCTTATGTCTTATGAGGTTCGATATGATCGAACTCATTGCCAACATAATGTAATCCTATTGGGTCACACACAACTAGAATGAATTGGTTAAACCGGAGGAAGAATAGTTGAGAGTTTCTATATCTGGCTATATATACCGCGCGACATATTAAGCCAATGGCTTAATATACCGCGCGACATATCAAGCCTGTACGCGTTTTTGACAGCCTGTCTCTCCTAATACGATTAGGAGAGGTATTCTTACTATTGTAGTATAAATACAAGGGTTCTGTCAGACCTAATACTCTAGCCGAAATTTTCAATCAAAATTCACAACAAAATACTCTCAATATTCTTCAAGGTTTTAGATCTAGCAATCATCAAGAAGTTGTTCTTGAATTCATTCAAAGGTGTGGATACCAAAAGAGGGTCTTCGCTCGTTCATCGATCAAGGCCTAGAGTTTAAGCAAGTTGAAGAACGAAGTTTGTGATTCGATATCACATAATCAAATCGTTCGATAGCTCAAGACCGGAAAGCGTTTCAAGGTTGGTTTAATTCTATCTCATAGGTATTCAAATTAATTGTATAGAACGGATCCTAGGGCTTCTTGGGTTTTATGTTTTAATGCTTAATTCCGCTGCGCATGGACCCGTAAAACCCAACAGTCTTCATGTGGCGGGCACAGAATTGGGGGATTAACCAAGTAGGTCTTGATCTTCTCAAAAGCTGTTTGGCACTCGGACTCCCATTTGATGTCGGCATTCTTTTTCATCAGTTTGAACATGGGCTCGCAGAGAGATGTCAACTGGTTGATGAAGCGACTGATGTACTGAAGTCTTCCCATGAAGCTCTTCACTTCTGTCAGGGTTTGAGGCGGCTTCATGTAGATGATGGCCTTGATTTTCTTGGGATCGGCTTCGATACCTCTTTCTGTAACCATGTACCCCAGTACCTTGCCGCGCTTGACGCCGAAGGTGCACTTCGCCGGGTTTAGCCTCATGGAGTGCTTTCTGAGTCTGTTGAAGAACTTTCTCAGATCTGTCATGTGCTGCATGTCTGATCCCCTGGAGTGGATGATCATGTCGTCGACATATACTTCGATTTCCTTGTGAATCATGTCATGGAAGAGGGCTGCAGCCGCCGGTAAGTAGCCCGGCGTTCTTTAGACCGAACGGCATGACCGTGTAGCAAGACGTCCCCCACGGAGTGGTGAAGGCAATCTTGGCTTGATCCTCCTCGGACATCTTGATCTCGGTTGTATCCGCGAACCCGTCCACGAAGGACTTTACTTCGAAATTTGCCGTGGTGTCGACCGGCATGTCGATGTTAGGCAAAGGGGAAATCATCTTTAGGGCTGGCCTTGTTGAGATCCCGGAAATCCACACAAAGATCTCGACCTTTCCATTGGCCTTGGTGACCGTCACGATGTTGGAGAGCCAAGTCGGGTACTCAATCACTCGATGAAACCAACTCGGAGCATTTTCTCAATCTCTTCTTTTACTTGCAAGGACCACTCGCTTGATCTTGCGCAGCCTTCTATTTGACTGTGCTTGGATTCGGGATCCAGGGAATTCTGTGCTCCACGATTGAGGGATCGAGTCCCGGCATGTCCCGATATGACCAGTGCGAACACGTCAACATACTCCCGGAGGAGGCTTATCGGGGCTTCTTTTACGCATCGGCGAAGAAACTGCCCACTTGTGTCTCTTTAGGCTCTTGCACTGACCCCAGGTTCACTTTGGTCATAACCTCTTCAGCAGCTTGGGCCCGGTTGTCCTCTTGGTCAACTACACGCTCGAGAACTTCCTTAATGTATTGTTCGTTTAATGTGTCTGCTTCTTTATCAATTGAATTATTAACGTCTTTTAAGTTGTTTGTTAACTTATCAGTTGTTAAAGTGGCAATGAGAGGATACTCCGAAAGGTCAGACTTTTCATTAAACAAGAACGGGAATACATGATTGGCTACATTATTATAGTCCTCCGGCGTAAGCCCGTTGGATGACTCAGAGGATTGGACTCTGACAAGGACTGACTTAGAGGGTTTGAGACCGGGTTTAGGGAGATGTGGGTGCGGGCCCATCTTGTCTTCCAATTCTGCCTGGCTTGCCCTTAGTCCGGTGAAAGTTACCCAATTATTCAGTGGCATTGCTGGATGCCTGATGAGGGTGCGGGGATCGAGAGGCTTGGCTTCTGCTGTCCCAATCATGGCAATCATGCTTTGTTGTCCTGAGCCCCGCCGATCAAGTTTGGCAACTCCACGACTTCTTCAAAAAGACTACGTAGAGCCGGTCCACCGAGAGCGTCTTCTATGAATTCCCGGTTCCTTACGCTTTAGCCATCGTCTCGAATGTGGCCTCGGTGGCCGATTCGAACGATGCATTTCCCATGGAGAGTACACTGAGTTGCTCCTCCAAGTTCGGGATTCCCTTGAATGTGTACTCATGCTGGACGGTGGTGGCAGTTGGTCCAGGTAAAGCTGTGATGTCGAGGAACGCTCCCCTTATCGGATTAGCTTTGAGTCCTCTGAAACGCTTGAGGTCCCGTGCTAGCTGTTCCATTCTTCCTGTAGTCTCGGTGCTGACTATCCCTGCTTCTTTCTCATCTTCATCGGTTCCACTGTCGGTCCCCTCGGTTCGCTGTCGGTTCCGCTGTCGGTCCCCTCGGTTCTGCGTCGGTTCCCTCGTCGGTCCCCTCAGTTCTGCTGTTGGTTCCCTTGGTGAAGTAATGAGCGAGGTCAAAGCTGTAAGGTCAGAGATTGGGTGTGCCGTCGGAGGTTCCCCTTTTGTGGGTTGCTGCCTTGGTGCGGGCGAGCCTTTTGTTCTCCCTTATGTCAGCCGGTGTTGGCACGTAGCCAAGCCCCTGGACCGTGGTGTGGTCCTTGACTTCAATGACTTGGTGTTAGCCTTGCAGCCTTTTGCCGAGCCCAGTCCTGGGATGAAGTTCATGAGTTTCATCATCTTCATGGCAGGAGGAATCTGGTCGTGAGACAGTGGAAGGTCCACGTTGCATATTTGGATCTTGGAGGTCTCCAGAGCGAATCCAGTTAATGCCATGTCATCATTATGCTTGATTTCTAATACCGGAATGTCGTTGGTGCTGGTCCCCTCGGTGGTGACGCTGTCGCCGTAGACTGTGGTTAGCTCGTTGCCTTGCATGAACTTAAGGCACTGGTGAAGGGTGGATGCCACGCCATTGATTTGATACAACCAGGGATGCCCCAGGATGGCTGTGAAAGTGATTGGAATGTCCAACACTTGGAATTCGGTGGGGATCATCCGCTTTCCGAACCAGTTATTAAGAGTAGCAACCCCGAGAACTGTACGGGAAGTAGAGTCATAGGCCTTGACAGTGTGGACTGAAGGCTTAAGATCTGTGGGCTTGATGTCAAGCAGGTCCATCATCTTGGCGGGCAAGACATTCATTCCGGAACCTCCGTCTACCAACACGCGGGGAAGACGACGCTCGTCCAGCTGGACGGTGATGTAGAGCGGCTCATTGTGATCAGCCCCAAATTTTGGAAGGACCAAATCTGTGAAGGTGATTATGTTGCCATAGTGGATGTTGCCGATCATCTGAATGACTTCATCTGGGGTTGCGTCCACGGGGACCATGGTACGGGCCAGGCTTTCCTCTAGCTTGAGCTTGTGAGGATAAGAGGATGTGAGCAGGGACCAGAGGGAAATGTTCGCCTGAGTCTGCTTGAGCTGAGTGAGGATCGGGTCCTCTTTCAGGGAACTTGCGTCTTCGGGCTGGCCGGATTGCAATTCTGGCTCCGTCGGCTTTTTGGTGGCCTTAGGTGGCAATGCATGGATTTGACCCGATCGGGTTAGAACGCTGACATCAGGTTTAGTCCCTTCTGAACAGGCCGCTCTGAGTTGAGCCATAGTTAGAGGAGGATTCCTCGTAGCATAGTGTGATGAATGTGCCATTCGAAAATTTTCCCATTTTTTTGGTGTTTGAAAAAATCAACGAAAACGGAGTCGCCACGCCATTTTAATTTTGAGGGCCAAAACTTTGAAAAAAGCCCGAGATCAGATATTTAGGTTCGGAGGTCATGTTACGCGTCGGGAAGGACGTTAGTGTGCACCCGACGCGCCTCGTAAAACGAGTCTTCCAAGCTGAAAATCATTTGTGTGTGTGTGTGTGTGTTTTGGCCAAAATAAGTTGAAACTCAGAAAAGTAAAAATTGGGATATCTTTTTAAGACTTTAAACTGATCCCATGATTTTTTGGAAGATTTTTGGATTGAGATTTGGTACTCAAAAGACCTTTTGAAGTTGAGAGCCATTTCTGCCAGAATGAAAAAGGCAGTGGACCTTTGATTTTGAAAGGGATTCAAGGGTCTTAAAACTTCATAATCTGGATAAACTCAGAGAATGAAAGTTGTTCTAGACACCTTAAATAAAGTTTGTGCGAAGGAATTTTCCATTTTGGAGAAGATTTGAGGGGTCAAAACCTTCTGGAAACCTCAGATATGAGATCTGGATTCCCAGAAGCTGATGAACTAGCCTCTGAAAGAAAATTTGAAAAGAGGAGTTTTACTCACCCAAAAAATAAAGTAAAAATATTTCTGGAAATCTCTGGATGTTGGCTACAAAAAGTATTTTGAAGTCAACACCAAATTCCAAGTTCATCTGTGTCCAAAAATTAAGACCATGGACTGAGGTCTGAGAAAATTGCTACTGGACAGCAACTTCTCAAGAAAGAAAATATGATTTTAAGGGGGGTTTTGCATCCATGCTTGTCCCCATTTCCCTAGGTTTTGGTTAGTGATCACTAGACATTTTAGTGGTGAATCAACTATACCAAACCATCCTTGGGGTACATTAGGACTAAGCATTTCATTTGCTTGGGAAGGGGAATTTTATCCTTTGAAATCAAGATTTTATGCTTGAAAATGGTTTTTAGGGTTTTGAAAATGAGTTTTCTTTGCAAGAAAGTAAGAAAGCTTAAAAATAATGTTGATCTTTGTAGAAGATCATCCATGGAGATGGTCTTCCATGGTGATCTTCTTAGATCTAGAGCAAGAAGATGAAGGAACTACATTTTGTAGTTTGAAGATGCATGCATGGATGAGATTTAGGGTTAGGAAGAGGAGGGTTTACCAATCTTCCTTGTGTTCTTGAGTGTTTGGCTTGAGTGTATGAGTGTTTAGGGCTTTAATATGAGAGTGAGTGGATGAGTATGAGTTGGGAAAGATTGGAGAGAAAAAGGTGACAATTCTTGTGAATTCTCACTGTTTTCTCTCTATATTTCGCCAGAGGTTCGGTGCAAAATGTGTTCTTCCTCATTTTTGTGACTGGAGGGCTCAATTTATAGCCCTCTGAATTTTACATACTTATCCGCGCGGACAGGTCCAGTCAGCGTGCACTGTTCATTAAATGCAGCTTCAGCTTTGGACAAGAAGAATATTTCTTTTCAAAATTCAAATTAACAGCCAGTTTTTGTGTTTCCAGCCATTGCCATTTTTGGTTTTCTTCTTTTGTTTTGCTTTTTGAGATTCTTTTTAAGGTTTAACCTTAAATAACAATGCCCATTTTACCCTCACTTTGTTAGAAAAGTTAGGATTGTTAGGAATTGTTAGAAATGTTATAACTTTCGTTAATTTTCTAACGAAAATTCTAACAAGCTCAAATTGGAGCACTTACAGTAGCCCCTCGGCGACGGCGCTTTCGAAGGAAGCGGGGTCGTCGATAAGAGTAAGGCTCCATATTTGGCAGGATGATCGAGTGATCGGGTGGCTGAACCTAGCGATAGGCTACCTACGTATCCCGAATGGGAATCAAGCTGCCGTAGTTCGGGTCTTTGACCCCGGAGATGATGGCGTTTTAGGTGCCTCGAACTCCGATGAGCGAGTTCTACGCCGTTCTTTGGAAAGAAATTCTGGGGATAAGAGATGACCATTTTCGGTCGATGGCTATCCGCCCGCCGGGGATAGGAATGACCATTTTCGGTCTGATGGCTATCCGCTCTGCTGGGGATAGGAATGACCATTTTCGGTCTCTGCTGGGGATGATTGCGATTTATCGCTTTCCTAGTGATAGCGTCTTAGGTGCCTCGAACCTTGAAGATGGCGTTTTAGGTGCCTCGAACCTTGGAGATGGCGTTTTAGGTGCCTCGAACCTTTGAGATGGCGTTTTAGGTGTCTCGAACCTTGATGATGGCGTTTTAGGTGCCTCGAACCTTGAAGATGGCTTTTTAGGCGCCTCGGACCTTGGAGATGGCGTTTTAGGTGCCTCGAACCTTGATGATGATGGCTTTTTAGGCGCCTCGGACCTTAATTTGAAATGGCCTTTCGGTGGACTTCGTCTGCTGCCGAAGGAGAGGGTGACCGTTTTGGTCGAGGGGATGGACCTAATGATAGGCTACCTACGTATCCCTAGTGGGAATCAAGCCCTTTCGTAGTTCGAGTACTACTCGAGATTCCGTTGGCTTTTGGGATTCCGTTAACTTTGCTGGGGATTTCGTTAGCCTTTGCTGGGGAAAATCAGACGTATTCGTCTGGGGAATTGGTCTTACGTTTGACTGCCGTTTGATGATTTTGATGAAAGATACGGGATCTCGTTATCTTTCTCGGGGAAATCGGTCTTACGTTTGACTGCCGTTTGATGATTTTGATGAAAGATACGGGATCTCGTTATCTTTCTCAGGGCACTCGGTCTTACGTTTGACTGTCGGGGGCAATTTTGATGAAAGATACGGGATCTCGTTATCTTTCTCAGGGCACTCGGTCTTACGTTTCGATCGGGGGTAATTTTGATGAAAGATACGGGATCTCGTTATCTTTCTCGGGGCACTCGGTCTTACGTTTGATCCGGGGTAATTTTGATGAAAGATACGGGATCTCGTTAGCTTTCTCAGTGCACGCGGTCTTACGTGTGACGGCCGGGGGTAATTTTGATGAAAGATACGGGATCTCGTTATCTTTCGGGCACTCGGTCTTACGCTTGATCGGGGCAATTTTGATGAAAGATACGGGATCTCGTTATCTTTCTCGTGGCATTCGGTCTTACGTTTGACCGCCGGGGAAGATTTTGATGAAAGATACGGATCCGTTATCTTTCTCGGGTCACTCGGTCTTACGTTTGACCGGGGAATGATTTTGATGAAAGATACGGGATCTCGTTATCTTTCTCGTGGCACTCGGTCTTACGTTTGATCGCCGGGGTAATTTTGATGAAAGATACGGGATCTCGTTATCTTTCTCGGGGCACTCGGTCTTACGCTTTGACCGCCGGGTAATTTTGATGAAAGATACGGGATCTCGTTATCTTTCTCGGGGCACTCGGTCTTACGTTTGACTGCCGGGGGTAATTTTGATGAAAGATACGGGATCTCGTTATCTTTCTCGGGGCACTCGGTCTTACGTTTGACTGCCGGGGAAGATTTTGATGAAAGATACGGGATCCGTTATCTTTCTCGGGTCACTCGGTCTTACGTTTGACTGCCGGGAATGATTTTGATGAAAGATACGGGATCTCGTTATCTTTCTCAGGGCACTCGGTCTTACGTTTGACTGCCGGGGAAGATTTTGATGAAAGATACGGGATCCGTTATCTTTCTCGGGTCACTCGGTCTTACGTTTGACTGCCGGGGGTTATTTTCTTGACAAGGGGCTGACTTTGGTTATCTTTGGTTAACTCTGTCAAGTTGGGGACTGAATTGCAGAGTCCTGGAATTTTAAGGGGCAAAAGGGTCATTTTGACCCTTGCAATCCTATCCGCGCGGATAGGGATGTAAAGTCAGGGGTATTAATTAGGGCCAACGCCCTTTCTCTTCCCCATTCAGTTTTTTACAGAAAATTACGAGAGAGAGAGAGAGAGAAAATTCTGCAAATCCGCCATTTTTGGCCAAAAAGCTTCAAAAATCTTCCGATTTCTTCGATTTTTTGAGCAATGGAACACGGGGAAGGCGCTTTTCAAGGCCAAGGACGTGGCCCGGTAGCGGAGAGGCGATTGGAGCTCGTCCGGATGAGGAGGCATTACAATCTTTCGCAATCGGTTGAGGAGGAGCATTACCCCGATGCTTGGCAACATTGGGCTTCGGATCCGCATCTCCGAACGGTATACTTTGAAACCCTTTGATCCCTTTGTTGATTTCTTGTTTGAAAATTTTGGGTGATTTTTTTTTTTTGAAAATTCGAATGATTGATGTTCTTGGCTTTGAATCTCGATTTTGATGCTTCGCATGTTGTAATGAGTATATGAGTAACCCAAAATGTGCATTTTGCTTGGGAAAAAGAATTGGCATTTTTGCCACATTTTTTTTTTTCAATTCGAAAATTACATGTGAAAATTCGAAGAATTGTGATTTTTTTTTTTTTTTGAAATTGAATATTGCATGTTGATGATGACGATGATTTTTTTTTTTTTGAAATTGAATTTTGATATTGATGAATGATGATGCAATGCATGCATTTTGTTTGGAAAGAATGGGCATTTTGCCAATATGGGATGTATATATATTTTTTGAAAAGTGGGACGGATTTTTCCTCCCGTTGCATGTAAGATGGATGATATGCAGGTATGCATTTTTTTTTTGTTGAAAATGGGACGGAGTTTTTACTTCCGTAGGAATGCATCTTTTTTTTTTTGATGAATGCATTGGGACTTGCTGAAAACTGTTTTCTTTTATGCGAGAAAAATGGGGCTATGCTCATTGTATGCTGTCATGCTGTCGAAATTTCTTCTTTTTTTTTTTTATGTATGTGTATGCTTTCTCTTTTTTTTTGTAAATGCAAATGCAAAAAAAAAATTTTTGACATTTTCTCTCTCTTTTTTTTTTTACAGGGCGGACACCGTTTTGTGACGGAGCAGCTGAACAAAATGAAGACCCGAGGATCGGTGGAGTCTGTGATTGACTTGTGGGACCGGCTTCCGGATGCGGGCCGAGGAGCTTTGCCGAGTCCGAGACAGATTGTTGTCGAGACGGGGCTCTGGGAGTTCGTCGAGTGTTTGAGGGGACTGGTCAAGTTCCCTAAGAGCAAGGGCTTGATGTTTGCTCTGGCGCAGCATTGGTGGGACGCGACCCACACCTTTCACTTCTTCTGGGGCGAGGCTACGGTTACGCCCTCCGATTAATCTGCGATCACGGGCCTGTCCTTTAATGGACGCAGCATCGAGTGGCGGGATGGCTATAGCGATGCTGATCTGCAGGCTCTTCTGGGATTTTCCCCTATTCCCAAGAAGGGGATGGGGATGGAGTATGCCGTGGTCTACGGCAAGATTGTGGAGACCATAGCGAGCTATGAGGCTGGGGAGGAGAGGATAGGCGCCGATCAGATTGCCAGGGCCTTCTTGTGGTTTGCTTTTTCGAGCACGCTCTTTGGACATGCTGAGGGGACGGCAGTCTTTGCCTTGTTGAGGTCCTTGGAGGACATGGAGACGGCCGGAGATGTCTCGTGGGGAGAGGCCGGGCTGGCAGAGCTTTATTTTGCTCTTGATAGGTACAGTCGGAAGGCTGTGAGCTCTTTGTATTGCTTTGAGTTTGCCCTAGAGGTATAAGCTCTCTTTTTGCTTTCCCTCCTTTTTTTTTTGAGCACGCATTTTTCTTTTGCACTGGATTGATTGGATTTTTACCTTTCGCAGGTATGGGCGTTGGAGTTTTTCCACGTCACGGTGTGGCGGCAGCCGGCGGAGTACGTCGGGGCGTATCCGGCCATGCGCCTTGGTCCAAGCATGCCCGGGAGAAGATAAGCTCCAGGGGGCGTACGACTCGTGTACGCGGATTGCCTTCCTTTGACGGAGGCCGAGACAGATGAGGGGATGATATTCTTCCCCCGGGATCGCTTTGAGGTGGCGCACTCGAAGGGTGCCGAGATCCTGGACAAGGCCGGAGGATTTTGAGGGGTCCGACTCGCGATGCATATTATCCGGGAGAGAGGGTGACGCGCCAAAGATGGCGTGAACTCGCCTTTGAGGACACCGGTGGAGCCTCCCGTCGATATGATGCACTCCGAGCGATCGGTCCGTGACTGGGATGATTACCGAGCCGGCGACTTCTCGGATTTCGTGGCGATTGAGCCATATGCGACATTCGTCTTGAGGAGGCCGAGGATGCCTCGTGTTCCTGGATAGGAGGGGCTTGGGATCCCGCGGTACCCTCGGACGGATTTTTCCTATATCCAGGATGGGGTCCGATTGAGGGTGCAGATCCCTCAGCCCGAGCGACTTCCACGAGCTTTCCGGCCTCGTCCGGGTATGAAGGTATGGCTTCTCTTTCTTTTTTTTCCTTTGTTTCATCATCTTTAGCATCACCCTTTTTTTTGACGCTTTTGCTTTTGTGCAGTTTTCGGAGGTGGTCGTCGAGAAGCTGACGAAGCAAGTGATCGGAGCCAAGAGGTTCATCAGGAGGATGGTCGCTTGCGGGGCTCCTCCGGCTAGAGCGAGGCGACCACGGCCGGCGCCTGTCAGACGGGAGGCTTCCCCTATTCGCTCAGAGACTTCTTCAGAGACTCCTTTGTCTCCTCTCCTTGATCCCCGCGCGGTACTGCCTTCGGATCACGTCATTCTCGGGGATCCACACGGGCAGGGACACGTTTGGCAAAGATGGCGGGTCGTCTTCGTACGTGCGTGAGTCCGACGCCTTCACCTTCGGGTACGATTTTTCGCAGATCTCGGCTTGCCCTATCGTAGCGTGCCGGTTGGTCCCGACGAGCCTCTCTCTGGAGACGAGGACGATTCTGAGCCCGAGATTTTCAGGGCTCCTGAGGAGGCGGGCCCGAGTCGCAAGAGGGGCCGGGGGGAGACATCGGGTGCTGGAGACTCCGATTGATTTTTTTTTTGATTTGAGATTGAGATTTAGATTTGTACAGCTTATGCACATTTTTTTTTTGATGTAATAATTTAGGATTTTATTTATGTTTGCTTGTTTTTTTTTTATGCACACTCTTTTTTTTTTGGAATGTAATAATTTAGGATTTTATTTATGTTTGTTTGTTTTTTTTTTTTTATGCACACTCTCTTTTTTTTTGGAATGTAATAATTTAGGATTTTATTTTATGAATGCAATGCAGTATGAATGCAGTGTTGCATGAGCCTTGGTTTTTTTTTTACAAGGGTGTTTGGTATATGGACTGGTTTGGGGAGGTTTTTGCACAAGTTTCGAGCAACCGGGACGGAATATTCCTTTTTGGCGTAGCAGCTTGGACTGTTGCAGATTTTTTTTTTGGGAAAGCAATCCCATCCGCGCGGATGGGGACTGCATCTGACAGTGTCCTTTAATTTTGGTCCAGACCTGGTCTTGCTTTATTTCAAATTCAAATATCCTCTTCAACCTCCAAATTCAAACACCATTTTCGGGGAGAAAGAGAGAAAAACCATGGAAATGGCCAAAAATTCTCCAAAATTGTCCAAAGAAAGGCAAATGTTGTTCTTTGAAAAGTTCAAGGAGTGGTGTAGGGAGATCATGCACGAGAGAAGATCATTCTTTGAAGAAAGGTACAAGATACGATGCTTGTGGTCTCTCAAAGAATTGGTTCCTGATTATGACCTCTTAAGAGCTTCTTCTTCGTTTTGGGATACTAGAAGGCATGTCTTTTGCCTTTCCTTCAACGAGATTGTTCCGACTGTCGAAGAATTTCGGGCCTTGCTTGGAGGTCCGGAGGTGGAAGAGATAGCGGTCCCTTTGCCCGGAGGGGCTTCTTTTGTTGACAGATTGTGCGTCCTCCTTCATCTTTCCCCGGAGGAAGCGCAAGGTATGATCCGCGGTTCCGATCATCTCGATATTTCCGGTCTTCCCGACAGATTTAGGGGCCTAGGCTTGGTGGATGATGCCTATTGGGATGCCTTTGCACTTTGTATGTTTGGCACCCTGTTCATGGTCTATTCCTTTGGGATTTGCCATCGGTCTCGCCGGATGTTGTCGTTCACCGTCGCCCGGCGTAGATGTCGTTCCTTTGATTCTAGGGGAGACTTTTCATGCTCTCGACAGATTAGCTACCGGACGGCGGTATATGCACGGGGCAGCCCGTTCCTCTTGACCCCGTGGCCGATGGAGCGTTTGGGGGTTCTTCGGGAAACCTCTCGATATGATCGTGCCTTGGACTTTTGCCAGAGAGGTGTTGATGTAGATTTTGATGATCGTGGCTCGTGGAGCGTTGGATGGCGGGTCGCCAGACCGAAGATATCGATGGTCGGTGCCTCATTGGCGGGTGGAGACTCGCAGAGTGCTTCAGATGGGTCTCCCGTGGTCATGCTTCCGGGCTTTCTACCCAGCTTCTACATTCCGGCTCGGTCCTTAGGCGCTTGGCTTGGAGCAGTTCCTTTGGAGGGTTTTGATGATATAGCCACCAGGGTGGTGGCTCCCGTTTCCATGGATGATCCCTCGGTGTTTCCATTTCTTTCCCGAGCATGGAGGTATGATGCCTTTCCTCCTCGGGTCATTCTCAAAGCGTCCGAGACCGGTGTTCTTGACCACTTGGTACACTGGATTGGTACGAGAGGCATCCGGGAGAGACTCAGTGGCTATTTTGAGACGGCGTGAGGCCATTGTAGGTGCGGAGGACCGATCAAGCTTCGAGAGGAGGAGGGCCGAGGCGAGGGCCAACCCTCATGACCGAGCGGAGACGCCGTGACCGACTATGAGGCTTACGTCAAGAGACAGAGAGGAGGGCTCCTATGCTACCGCCTAGGCTACAGGAGATGAGGGATGACGCTGTGGCTACTAAGGCCCCGACTGAGGCCGGTTTGATAGACCCCGTTCCTATACCAGAGCTTGGTAGGAGGAACACCGACATTTTTCCTGTCCGTAAAAGAAGACTCGGAGGGGGAAGAAAAGGGAGAGGCCAAGCACGAGTGGCTTGGAGTGACTCGAGGTTTCCGAGTATCCCTTTCTTGCCATGACATACACATTAGTTTGATTATGTATCTTAGTTTTCTTTTAGCAGGTTGCCGCTTGTAGGAATGAATCGGGCTTAGACTCATCAAAGAGCTTTTTAACTTGTAATGAATATTTGAATTGCTTTAGAGTTTTTCGAGACGCTTTCATGGTCTCGATCAATTGTATTGATGCCAAAGTATGGCTTTTATTTGTGCTTTAGACCGAACCGTTTCCGGCCGCTCTACGTTCCCTCATTTTGAGGAGCTCAGTCTTCGTAGTTCAACCCGGTGAACTCTTTTTTGTTTTTTTTGTTTTTTTTTTTTTTTTTTTTTTTTGGTGCAACCCTCGTTTTTTACCTAGGCCGCCCTTTTCGGGTTTCTAACCTAGTTGGGTATTACTCTTTTAGCACTCTTTTTTTGTTTTTTTTTTTTTTTGTTTTTTTTTTTTTTTTTTTTTTTTTTTTGTTTTTTTTTTTTTTGTTTTTTTTTTTTTTTTTTTTTTTTACGCGTAGTATCGCGCAGCCTTGTCACCATTCACCGGGTGTACAAAGGGATTCCCGTCGAGGTCTCGCAAGTTGCATGGCTCCTCCGGAGAAGATCTTCTCGGACGACATATGGCCCGACCCATACAGCTCCCATTTGCCGAGGGGGTTGATACGGACCGGGGCTTTTCTTTAGAACGAGGTCACCTTCTCGGATCTCCCGATGCTTTACTTTCTTGTCGAAGGCTCTAGCCATTCTTCCTTGGTAGGCTCGGATGTGTTCCATGGCCTTCGCCGGCGTTCATCTAGTAGGGCCAATTCATCATGGCGACTGGGAGCCATTCGACCTCGTTGATCCGGCTTTCCAAGAAGATACCTGAGCGAGGGATTTCCAGCTCGATTGGGAGTACGGCTTCCATTCCGTATGTGAGGGCAAAAGGTGTTTCCCAGCTTGCCGTTCGACCGATGTTCTCAGAGCCCCAGAGTGCCAAGTGTAACTTCTCGGGCCAATCTCTCGCCTTGGACAGCCCATTTTCCTGATGATATTTTCCAGAGTCTTGTTTGTCGCTTCGACGGCTCCGTTGGTTTGGGGCCCGTAGGAGATGACTTGTGACGGGTTATTCGGAATTCTCGCCAAAGAATTTTTCACATTCCCTTCGAAGTGGGATCCATTATCTCGAGATGATTTCGGCCGGCAACCCGTATCCGCACATGATGTTTTCTTTGATGAAGAGGGCAACTTTCTTTGAGTTGAGGATTTTGTAGGACTTGGCTTCAACCCACTTGGTGAAATAATCCACGGCTACCAGTGACGAACTCGTGGCATATCGCTCGATGGTGTGATTTTGCCTATGACATCAATTCCCCAAGTGACGAAAGGCCAAGGGGTTGTCATGCAAAGATAACTCGTGAGGAGGCAAGTGATTAAGATTTGAGTATCGCCGACATTTGTCGCAGATTTTGACAACCGGATGCGCCGGCCTACATGGAGATCCAAAATACCCCATTCTCGCATGATTTGCATCGTAGCTCGAGCATTCATGTGAGGGCCGCAGTACCACCATGTATTTCTTTCATGAGTTCGGTAGCCTCTTGTTTGCCGATACATCGCAGAGGGGGCCTTGATAACGCTTCTTGTATAGCATATTTCCCAAAAGAACATAATGGGAGGCGAGCCGTCCTGTGGCCGAGAGACTTTTTGCCTTGATTCCTTCTTTATATTCCCCATCTTCATTTTTGAAAGAGGCCTCGCCATCCTTCGTGCACCGGTAACTGAGTGTACTGTGGATCATTGATCGCTCGGCTTCCGCTTCAATTTCGAAGCTAATAGGCGGGGTTTTCTCTTCTCCCGACTCGAATGGTTTAACAGACTTTCCTTCGTGTATTTCGACAAGAGAGGCTAGTGTAGCTGCAGCATCTCGCGAACCTCGTTTCGGTCCTCAAGCGTGTAATGAAAGCCGATTTCTTTGAATTGAGCCACTAGTTCTTCCATGTAAGCATGATACTTCGCAAACCCGGATCCACGGTCTTCCATTTGTTAGAGACTCCGATTGATGATGAGGGCAAGAGTCACCATACACCTCCAATTCTTTGATATTTCTTTCAAGGGCGGCTTCCAACCCGCCTATGCAAGCTTCATATTCAAGTAGTCATTGTTGGTGACTTCAAGTTCACTTTATCAAGCATGGGGTGTGTTCACAAGAGGATCGACTGTAAGCATTCCTATCCCGTTCCCCTTTTGTTTGACGCCCGTCGAAGAAGAGTTGCGCAGCGATTTTCTCCTTCTAGAGCGAAGATTCCATCATCGGGAAATTGAGGTTCAGTCCCTGGACTCATCACTGGGAAATCGCCGATGTTCTCGCCATTATGCGTCCTTTTACGGATTTCCTTGAAACATAAGTGATGTCATATTCGGCCAAAAAGAACGACCATTTTGCCAATCTCATGGAGATGGAAGGCTTGTCGAACGTATATTTGATGGGGTCTATCCTTGAAACAAGATGTATCGGGTGAGACCGCATGTAGTGTTTCAACTTTCCCACTACCTGCACCAAACCTCGCGCAAGTCTTCTCGCAAGCGCAGTAATTGAGTTCGCTTCCTTGGAGCTTTCGCTACGAAATAGATGGCGTTTCGACTTTGGAATCTTTCTTCTCTTGAGCTAGCATAGCCCCAATTGCCGTATCCGTGATGCTTAGATATAGCAAGAGTGGCTTTTGCCGATGTGGTGGGCAGAGAATCGGAGGATTCACAAGGTATGCCTTGATCTGCTCAAAGGCAAGCCGACATTCCGGGGTCCATTCTGTGTAGGCATTTTTCTTCATCAACTTGAAGATCGGCTCGCAGATCGAGGTCACCGATTTACAAAGCGGCTTATGTATTGCAGCCTTCCCATGAAGGATTTCACTTCGTTAGTGTCCTGGTGGCTTCATTTCAACTATCGCCTTGATTTTCTGGGGATCTACTTCGATTCCCCGTTCGTCACCATATATCCTAGCACCTTACCTCGTCTTACACCGAAGGTGCACTTGGCCGGGATTCGGCCTCATGCCGTGGTCTCTGAGGCGGCCGAAGAATTTTCTCAAATCAACAAAGTGCCGCCATCCGATCCTTTGGAATGTATTATCATGTCGTCCACATAGACCTCAATTTCTTTGTGGATCATATCATGGAACAGTAGCCGTAGCCGCTCTTTCGGTACGTAGCCCCAAAGATTCTTTAGTCCGAATGGCATGACCGTGTAGCGCATGTCCCCAAGGGGTTGTGAAGGCCGTTTTGGCTTGATCTTCTTCTCGCCATTTTGATTTGGTTGTAGCCGGCAAAACCGTCGACGAAGGATTTGACTTCATGGTTGGCCGTGGAATCTACCAAAATGTCGATGTTTGCGTGGGGAAATCGTCTTTTGACCGGCTTTGTTCGTATCCCCGAAGTCTACGCAAAGATCGGATTTTTCCGTTGGCCTCGTCACCGTTACTATGTTGGACAGCCATGTTGGGTATTCAATGACCCCGATGAAACCCGCTTCCGAGCATCTTTTCTATTTCCTCTTTCACTTGTAAGGACCATTCGGGCTTAATTCTTCTTAGCTTCGCTTTACCGGCTTGACTTCGGGTCGAGCGGTATTCGGTGCTCAACTATGGAAGGATCGAGGCCTCGGCATATCTTTATAGGACCACGCGAACACATCCACGAATTCTTTTAGCAGCTCAATTAGGGCATCCCTTTCAGCCCTTCGAAGAAACTACCAATCCGCGTCTCTTTAGGCTCTTCCAGCTCCTGATTCACACTTGTCAAAATCTCTTCGGCACTGGGCTCGATTTTCCTCTTCCTGACAACCCGCTTAAAGATTTCTTTGATATATTGTTCATTTAATGTGTCCGCTCTTCATCTAGTGAATCGTTATTAATCGTTTTTAGATTATTAGTTAATTCATCATTAGTTAAAGCGGCAATTAAGGGATACTCGTAAAGGTTCATCATTTCATTGAAGACGAAGGGGAATACAACGTTCGCATGCACTCGTAGTCTTCGTGCGTAAGGCCATCGGACGACTCGAGAGACTCGAACTCAACAATGAGAGACTCCTGAGGACTTCACAAAGGTTGACACGAAAGGACTGGGACCAATCCAAGCTTGGTGATCATTTCCTCTTTGGTCGCGGACGGGCCCGAGAGAGTTTCCCAATTCTTTAGCGGCATCGCCGTCGGTGGCTTCACAACTCGGGAAAGGCATGGTCTCGTGCTCCCTCTTCGCCGTTGCTATCATCTCTTTGTCTCGAACCGTAATCAATTGTGTTTGGCATCCGAAAGCCGAGCATGTGGATGTAGGGATCTTCCTCAATCTCGGGGATTTCCGTTTCGTCACAATCCGACCGCTCAATCCAGATGTAAGGACGTATTGCGTCTCGGTGAGCCGCTAGAAAAATCTCATGTCCCATACTCGAGCGGAAAGGCTTGGCAGTAGTTCAGCAAGGAGGACGTCCCACACGACGTTCATAGATTCGAGCCGAGTCCGTCGGTGTTTGCCGACTTTTATCATGAAAATCTCCTCGCTCGGCGAGGCCAAAGAATGGGTTTGCAGAATACCGACAAATCTGTGATTGAGGACCGGGGACTTGTGTGCTCAGTATCATGGCGGTGTTCAGCGTTTCCTTCCAAGACGCTCCAAGTGTTGGAAATAGCAATTAAATTTGATGAATCGAACTCCTTCTGAGTCCGCTTGCTTGAGTGTGTCGACATAGTTGGCATCGCCGGATTCCAAAGGATGCCGGCGAGGCTTGCCTCTTGAAGGATGTAGCCCGGTGTTTGACTCGTGGTGTTCTTGGCTATTGTTTCAGCTTCGTTCCCTATGAGGAAACCGTCACCCCTTATGACTTCAAGGTCTCCCCGCCGGTTGATGAATTTGACGCATTGGTGGAGAGTGGAGGCTATGGCTTTCATGTGATGCAACCAAGGGCGCTCTAGCAGGGCCGTGAACTCGGAGGGGATATCCATTACATGGAACTTTGCGGGCACCATTTGGGTTTCGTACTGCAGAGTTCCAGAGTCACCGTCCCCGTGATGGGACGAGACGAACCGTCGTAGCCCTTGACAAATCCGGTAGATGGGATCACGCGCCTTTCATTTATGCGGAGGGCCCTCATCATGCCGAGGGAAGGACGTTACCGATGATCCATTGTCCACTAATACCCTGTGGAGTGATATGGTGTTGAGCCGAATAGTGATGTACAAAGCTTCATTGTGTTGGGAGACATCTCTTGGCAAATCTTCATCGCAGAAGGTGATCATGCTCCCATATAGGTGAGGATCATAGATTTGGTCCTTGTCTCGGGATAGAGAGTCATTAAACCCGTCGCTTCGTGCCTTTTTCTTGCGAGGTAGAGTCTTTGCCGAAGCCCCGGGTTATACCGATGCCTTTTGTGGCGGTTGTCATCTCCACAACATGTTGATTGAGTGGGAGCGCCAGATCGGCGTCGGTTTTTCTTCATCGGTGTATACTGAGCCGGACAACCGAACCTTGGCGACCCCGAGGGGGTTGGACTTCGTTCCGCGGTACTGCATCCGAAAGTCTCACTCGTCGTTGGCAAGGGTTTTCTCGCTCTTTTACCCCTTTTTGCTTGGGGGAAGACCGACCGGAGTAGAGTACATAATAATCAAATCCCCTGATGGCTCCCCGAGCGTTCCCACACCGTTATCACCGGCCTCGAATCTCTCCCTCAATTTTTTCCGGGAGGAAATTTTCTTTTTCTTAGGAGGACGGTCCTCGTGTATCCACCCCGATAGTCCCTTTCAAGGCAATCGGGACAAGCCACAAATATCCCACCAAATGTGTTCTACTACTGCGGCGGATTTGGGACCTCAAAGTTGAGCGGCACTGGAATGACTTTGAGTGGAACCGGTCCGGGGGATTCGTCGCCGGGCTCATCTCGGTAGCGAGTGATCGGACTCCACCGGATAATGAGAGATATTGAGGTCCCGGGAACGGGCACATGTTTGTCCTTCGTGGTAGCCCTGGCCGCTGGGATATTGTTAAGGTCCCAAAGTGGCGTGTGGCCTCTTCAATCCAAGCCCGCCGTCCGTTCCGGCGTTCTTCCGTGGATTTGATGGCCGACCATATTTCTTTAACTGTTCCGATTTTCATCACTCAGCCGATATTTGTGGGATCATCACTTTGAGAGGGGACAACCGACAAGATACCGAACTCTTTCGTCCCCGATCGTCTGGGGGCCGCTTGCCCCGTAAGTCGGCGGGCGGAGTTCCGGCGGTGGAAACATAGGAATCTTGGGGTAGCATCTTGATGTATCCGGGACTATTAAGAAGAGGAGGAGAACCTCTTCGTCTTTGCGGTAAAAGTGCCATCGGAATTGAGACCGATAGTCAAACCATGACTTGCGACTACCCCCGCAGGTCATCAATTTGAGCCTCATGTCGAAGTCTCATCTTTTCTACCAACCGGATCCACACGGTCCGTCCGAGGGATTTTGGAGGACGGAGCAACGTTATCCCCATCATTACCGGGCCGATGCAGACATCTCAAACCCGGAGTCGGAACAAACGGTGAAGCCGACGATGCGCTTGACTCTTCCCAACCTGATCAAACGTGACCCTAAGTGCCCAAACCAAGCTTTGTGTGGAGTCCGCGGGGAAAGGACATGAAGGTTTAGTATGTCCGGGAATGGAAGGAGGGTAGGTGTTTGGGCTTTAGGCTCATGCAACATGCGCTTATTTGTTCACGTTTACTTAAAACATGTTTTATTAACCTAATCGGTTGGAAAAGATTGCTCTTCTTTTTCGCAAACTACTCGATTCTCGGGATCAGTGGGCCCCGTCACTACGTCTATAAGCCCCTCGTATTCCACCCGTATTTCGACTTCCCAGGTGGACAGCCTGGCGAGGGTCCTATAGGGCAAGCGGGTCCCACCGACCGAAAGAAAAACGATCCTAAAAGTCCGGGTAATCGAGTCTTAACGAGCATTCGATGTAAATTACGGACAAAGCCGACGTCAAAAGTCAAGATCATGTCCGAGGGCTCGACGAAAAGTCGGCATGATTTGGACCGATAAGCGTCCACAATTGATCTTGACTTGTCGTCGCTAAGCCGTAATTAGGCATGGAATATTCATTAATCCTTGATGACTCAAAGGTCACTGCCGGGAGTCCGTGTATAATTTGTGCGCCGTAGCCGAAGTCAAGGCGCCGGTCAATATCTTGGTCAAAGTCCGCGGCGTAAAACCGGCGTAACTTCGACCGATAAGGGTCCCCGAAAGATATTGAGTCGGTATGCCGACAAAGGCTTGAAAGGAAAGGTCTATACACGGACAGGGCATGACACTGCACTGTACTAAAAACCAACCGGGTCTCGGACAAAGTGTGTCACGGACAAGTGCATGGTCGACACGAGGCTCCATGGGATGTTTGGGTAGTCCTGTGCTCATCCGAGAGGCGTAATAAGACCAAACGGACCGCGACAAGGATTTCCCGGTTAAGGACGTAGGGTGCAAAGTGTACGGTCACGTGCGCGTAGTGTGCAAGCAGTCTATATTCTTTTTCTGAGTAAAATAGAGATTTTTTTATGTGTCTTAAAAATATGATGCATGATTTTTTTTTGGAAATTTTCTTTTTTTTTGAAAATCCTTTTTTTTTTTTGAATTTTTTTTTTATGAGCACATAAGCACGTAAGCATGAAAATTCCGACGCTAGGGACATTATTCCGACAAATAAAATTTTGACTTTCTCCGAGGCGGCCAAAACAACATGAAAACTGTGCAAAAATCAACACACACACAAAAAATGATTTTCAAAGCGGGACGGAAGCTTGACCCTCAAAAGCTTTTTTTTTTTTTTGAAAACGGTGATACCGGTACGTGGGATTGTTAGACCACAATTTATCCCCGACTCGTGTTAGGAGGCGATAACGGGAAATTTAGTGGTTTCCACCAATATACCGAATACCATTTTTTTTAGAAAAAGCTTAGTCCCCAGCGGAGTCGCCACTGTGATGAATGTGCCATTTCGAAAATTTTCCCATTTTTTTGGTGTTTGAAAAAATCAACGAAAACGGAGTCGCCACGCCATTTTAATTTTGAGGGCCAAAACTTTGAAAAAAGCCCGAGATCAGAGATTTAGGTTCGGAGGTCATGTTACGCGTCGGGAAGGACGTTAGTGTGCACCCGACGCGCCTCGTAAAACGAGTCTTCCAAGCTGAAAATCATTTGCGTGTGTGTGTGTGGGTGTGTTTTGGCCAAAATAAGTTGAAACTCAGAAAAGTAAAAATTGGGATATCTTTTTAAGACTTTAAACTGATCCCATGATTTTTTGGAAGATTTTTGGATTGAGATTTGGTACTCAAAAGACCTTTTGAAGTTGAGAGCCATTTCTGCCAGAATGAAAAAGGCAGTGGACCTTTGATTTTGAAAGGGATTCAAGGGTCTTAAAACTTCATAATCTGGATAAACTCAGAGAATGAAAGTTGTTCTAGACACCTTAAATAAAGTTTGTGCGAAGGAATTTTCCATTTTGGAGAAGATTTGAGGGGTCAAAACCTTCTGGAAACCTCAGATATGAGATCTGGATTCCCAGAAGCTGATGAACTAGCCTCTGAAAGAAAATTTGAAAAGAGGAGTTTTACTCACCCAAAAATAAAGTAAAAATATGTCTGGAAATCTCTGGATGTTGGCTACAAAAAGTATTTTGTAGTCAACACCAAATTCCAAGTTCATCTGTGTCCAAAAATTAAGACCATGGACTGAGGTCTGAGAAAATTGCTACTGGACAGCAACTTCTCAAGAAAGAAAATATGATTTTAATGGGGGTTTTGCATCCATGCTTGTCCCCATTTCCCTAGGTTTTGGTTAGTGATCACTAGACATTTTAGTGGTGAATCAACTATACCAAACCATCCTTGGGGTACATTAGGACTAAGCATTTCATTTGCTTGGGAAGGGGAATTTTATCCTTTGAAATCAAGATTTTATGCTTGAAAATGGTTTTTAGGGTTTTGAAAATGAGTTTTCTTTGCAAGAAAGTAAGAAAGCTTAAAAATAATGTTGATCTTTGTAGAAGATCATCCATGGAGATGGTCTTCCATGGTGATCTTCTTAGATCTAGAGCAAGAAGATGAAGGAACTACATTTTGTAGTTTGAAGATGCATGCATGGATGAGATTTAGGGTTAGGAAGAGGAGGGTTTACCAATCTTCCTTGTGTTCTTGAGTGTTTGGCTTGAGTGTATGAGTGTTTAGGGCTTTAATATGAGAGTGAGTGGATGAGTATGAGTTGGGAAAGATTGGAGAGAAAAAGGTGACAATTCTTGTGAATTCTCACTGTTTTCTCTCTATATTTCGCCAGAGGTTCGGTGCAAAATGTGTTCTTCCTCATTTTTGTGACTGGAGGGCTCAATTTATAGCCCTCTGAATTTTACATACTTATCCGCGCGGACAGTCCGGGCGTGCACTGTTCATTAAATGCGCCCACTTTGGACAAGAAGAATATTTCTTTTCAAAATTCAAATTAATGTACCGCTTTTTGTGTTTCCAGCCATTGCCATTTTTGGTTTTCTTCTTTTGTTTTGCTTTTTGAGATTCTTTTTAAGGTTTAACCTTAAATAACAATGCCCATTTTACCCTCACTTTGTTAGAAAAGTTAGGATTGTTAGGAATTGTTAGAAATGTTATAACTTTCGTTAATTTTCTAACGAAAATTCTAACAAGCTCAAATTGGAGCACTTACACATAGGGCCATATGTCTTCCCTCAACTCATTGACTGTGGATGTATTCCCTGAAGCTTCGGCAGCTTGACGGATTCTGTCCCAGGATACTGGCTTAGGTGCCTCTGCGGGGAGGTAGTTTACGGACTGCCGCAGCTGTTCGAACGTCAGTGCGCAACAGTGGTTGCCTGAACTGAACTGTGCGTTGCTAACCCTCCGGGGGAGGTTGGAGAGTTCTCGGCTCAAGCGAACGTTCTCCTTGATCTCTTCACGGTATATCGCGTTCCTTTCCTTCTTGCTGAGCATACTCAGGGCATTCTGGAGTTGGGTCTGGCGATACTCGTGATTTGCTAATTTTCCTCCGCCCGGGCGCATCAACCTTCTTGCAAATGAGCTCGCGTCGAGAGTTAGTGCCTGCGTTTCTTCCCATGTGAGAATAGCCAGTGCTTCTTTGAACTGCGTGCAGCAGTCTAGGTAAACCTCCATCGGGGAGAGTTTTCTCCTCTGCTTTATCTGAGTGGTGGGTATGTTAGAAGGCGAGTACACGGCTTCCCGAACATCTGCCCATGTGACTGGTTGCTGTCCCAGTTGATCGTTTCTGTAAACGAATGTCGTAGACTATGGAATCTCCCTGAGTAGTTGCTCGAGACGAATTTCCATCTTCCTCTTGTTTTTAAATAGACCTTCCTCCCTGAGTTGGCCTTTCAATTCGAGTGCGGAAATGATCCGTTCCCATCCTCCCAGGACCCTTGGGAGTCCGGTTTTGTTGACTTCATGCCCGGCTTGGAAGAGAATGGTTTCATCGTCTTCGTCGTCGCTTTCACAGAGAACTTGCTTTCCCGGGAAGGTAAGCACCGGGATTCGTTCGCCGTGTCGTTCCATCTCCTAGGTCATCGGGACCGTTGACCACCTTTGCCTGGCAGGGGGTTGGATGAGAACAGACGGTAGTCCGGGAAGTTGCCATGAGCAAAATCCTTGAGGTCGAACCGGTCTAGAGTGGCCTCTAGCTTTCTCGTCCGAAGCCGCCCGTGACACTTTAAGGGCTCGGTCCCCATCGGTCTTTCGAGCTTGGTCTTCATCCCAAAGACGACTTTCTTGAGCGGCTAGTTCCATGAGGGCTTTCCTTCCGAGAGCTAAGCGCCTCCGTAGGTGCGCACCGTCCGGCTAGTGTCCGTAACCGTGATTACATTTAAATCGCCGAATGGCGGAAACACTTGGATTACGTTGACAAAGGAAGTCGGACCGGGACATTCCATGCGGCCTTCCTTGATCTCGATTACCAAGAAATTTGCCCATATCTTCTTGATTGACCCCACGGGGTATTGAATTCGCAATGTTGACAGCCTCGTGGTCTCGCTCGATCGCCAAGTCTATCGTAGCTAGCGATCCGGCAGGATGTCTCGAATCCGGCCGTGACTACTGGGAGCAGAATCGAACCGGAGCATGTTGATGCCGAGGTGGTCATTTCCTATGCCGGAGCCGACTCGCCTTGCGGGGAAGACTTTCACAGATGTTTTCGGGGTGGCTGCCGGAAGCGCTCCCGAGATTGATCTCGACTCGTAGCAGGTGAGGAGCTTGGTCTCCTTCGCCGTTGCCCTTGGCCTTGGCGGCGCTTGAGGGTATAAGCTTGACCGACGGCACGGCAGGTTGCCACCGGGCTGGTACTCGGAAGTAGTGATGAGCTCTGAGCTCGCTTGGCCAGGGCCTCGTTTACCATGAGCAGGCAGTCGTCGAGGGTGACCTTGGCGTTGCAGAATCTGACGATAAGGATCGGATCCTTGGTAACATCGGGATATCTGGAATAGATGATGTTGACGAAGTCGTCGTCAGCCACTCGGTCAGAGGGATTCTTCGTCGTGTCGACCAGTAACTTCCAATTGTCGGATAGCTGCCTGTACTGGACGTTGAGCTTGACAATTTCCATGGTATTGGAGCCTTGGTCGTAGGTGACCTGATTGGAAGGAGTGTCGTCCTCAAAACTGAGCATGTGAATGCAGAGGTCTGCCCGCGGGTCTGCGGCGTCCTCGACTCCGAAGAGTCCTGATTCATCGTCATCTGACGGCTCGATCCAAACGTAGGGACGTATTGCGTCCGGTTGCATTGCTGGAGCAGCTAGGAAAACATCATGCTCTTCGTTGGAGAAGAGGGGTGCAGCGGGTAGTTCCTCGTGGAGGACATCCCATACGACTTCCATGCATTCATCACGAGAATGGCGATGCTTGTTGACCTTTATCACAAAGATCTCTTCGCCTGGCGGGGCCAGAGAGTTGGTTTGAAGAATGCTGACGAATCTCCGATTGGAGACTGGGGGTTTATGTGCCCGCATCATGGCGATATTCAGCGTTTCCTTCCAATCTGCCTCCAAATGTTGGAAACGACAGTTGAACTTGATGTATCGGATCGCCTGTGGTCCGCCTGCTCGAGTACGTTTACATAGTTAGCATCTCCGGACTCTGAGGGATTCTGATGAGATTTGCCCCGATAGTCCCTTGGTTGATTCGAAGGAGGTAACCCCGGTGCCTGAGTGCGGACACGCTTGGCTACTGTCTCGGCTTCGTTTCCTATGAGGAAACTGTCTCCTCGGATGACTTTGAGATCCCCCTGCCGGTTAATGAACTTAACACACTGATGGAGAGTGGAAGCTATGGCTTTCATGTGGTGTAGCCAAGGGCGTCCCAAAAGAGCTGTGAACTCGGATGGAATGTCCATCACATGGAATTTTGCTGGCACCATTTGGGTTTCGAACCAGAGTTCCAGAGTCACCGTCCCCAGGATGGGACGAGACGAGCTGTCGTAGGCCTTGATAGTCTGAGTAGACAGAATCAGGTGGCTTTCATTGATACGGAGGGCTCGCATCATGCTGAGAGGGAGAACATTAACGGCTGACCCGTTGTCTACCAATACTCCGGGGAGTGATATGGTGTTGAGCTTGAGAGTGATGTACAGAGCTTCGTTGTGCCCCGAGGCGTCTCTCGGTAAGTCTTCATCACAGAACGTGATCATACTGCCGTACAGTCGGGAATCGTAGATCTGGTCTCTATCCGGAGAAGGAGAGTCATCAAGCCATCCGTTTCCTGTCTTCCTCTTGCGAGGTAAAGCCTTTGCTGGAGCCTCGGGATTATGTTGAGGCTGTTTGTGGCGGTTGCCGCCCTTGGTTAGCACGTTGATTGAGTGCGAGTGCCAAGCTGACTTTGATCTTCCTTTACCGGTCCGAGCTCGGAAGCTGGACAAATTGAATCTTGGCTGATCCCGCGAGGGGTTTGGCTTCTGACTGGCAGTAAGATTACCAAGATCTGAGGTATTCCGGTGTCCTGGGGTCTGAATTCTGGTTATGCGGGACTTTTCGGCTTTCCCACCCCTGTTTGCTCTAAAGCTGCATGGCCTGGAGGCAAGGAGGACTGGCCGGAGTACAAGACGTAGTAGTCGAACCTCCCGGAAGGTTCTCCGAGTGTACCTACACCGGTGTCCCCAGCCTTCGTATCTTTCTCTCAATTGCTGTTGAGAGGATTTCTTCTTTTGTTTTCTCGGAGGATTGCTCCGGACCATTTCTCGGGACTCGTACCTGTGCAAAGTGAGCGGAGCCGCAAACATCGTAGCCGATGTGGACATTAGAGGAGGATCCAAATGAAAGAGGCGGAGAAACCGGTTCTGTGGCAATCTTCTTGGGCACCCACTCAATGGAATTCACGTCGTTATTGTTCTAAAAGGGTTTCCGATCGTATTGGGCCCACGGGGCGCTCCAACTTGCCTTCTTCTATCAAGTTACGGATTTCGTATCGTAACCCCAAACAGCTTGTCGGTGGTATGGCCGTGATACCGATGGAAGGCGCAAGATTTGTTCTTGTCCGCATTGGCTACGGGATTCTTGGGTTTGTAATTGGCAAAGGGTTTAAGGAGACCCTCCTTGATTAACCCTTCCAACATCTTGCTCAGGGCATGTCCAACTTGTCGAAGTGTACGGCAGCCGCTTCGAGTAGAATTGTTGCTTTGTGGACCGGGTTTCGTTACCCGACCGTTGTCCCCGATGGATGTAGTTGACAGACGTATCTTTCCTTTTGCCGGGGCCGGTGCGGGATTGAATGCAACCGCCGAGCGGTATCTCGTATGGCCGTGCAAGAGCCAACTTTTCCTTGAGATCCTTCTCGAACCGTGAGCCGGCGTTGACCATGGCCCGGAGATCCGGGAAGAAATGATGACCGATGAGAGTTCGATGGACGGTCTTAAGCGTGACTTGAAGATCCGCATCTGTTCATCTTTGGAGAGTGGCTCCATGATCTCGGAGAATTTCCAGCTCCATCTCTTGTAGAATTCCCCAACACTTTCATCCGCTCGCTCGGTGGTGATTAAGTCCTCACGACTTGTTTCCCACTCTAAGTTGGATCTGTACCGTTCCAGAAGATGTTACTAATCCGATCCTGTGTGGCGATCCGCAGGCTTGACCCTCGAAACCATCGTAACGCCGAACTTTTGAGCGTATGCCGGGAAGTGGTCGGCCATTTGGCCGGAGGGTTGCTCCTTTTGCTCTCATGCCGAGAACGTAGGTATCGACGTGCGTTTGAGGACATTCGGTTCCGTCGAATCGGTCCATCTCCGGCATTCTGAACTTGGCAGGGAGAGGCGTGACCATTCCCGGATCCGTGGATTTGAGCGTTTCCTGCTTTGAGCTGCTCATGGTGGCTTTCAGGTCTTTCATCCGTTCGACCATCCAGGCTAAGGTTGGGTCCAGTGGTGGACTGTGAGGCTCGGCGCCGGTGCTACCACGTGAGCGGTAGTGATTGGAGGTGGAAGGCTTGATATATGTGGATATATGGGAGCCTTTTCGAACCGTATCGGGGTTTGTCCTCGGTGTTTAGGGATTCGTGTATAGGCAACGGACGAACCCGGAGGGTATTGAGGAATATTGGCATCTGAGATGGTCCAGCGGTGCGCCGGTGGTATTGAGTGATAGGAGTAGCACTGGCCGGCCAAAAATGACAGTGGTTGCCCCGAGAGGTGGCAACATGGAGCCTAGGTACTGCTTTCCTTGATTCGAAGGCATCCCGTATGTTGGCGGGGGAGGAACCCGGTTGAAGGTTTGGTGAACTGGTTTCGGGAATCGTCATCCTCGACTGTGACAAAAGTACCATCTCGACCGGGGATAGCCGCTATACCTCGCTCATTCGTAAGCCGTACCACGAAATTCCGCCGATCTTCTTTACGCCTCTTATGAACCTCACAAGCCCGGATGGCTTCTTCCAAATTCATATCTGTTATCGGTGGCGGGGGTCCTTCCCCGTCACGATTTCTCGGTGAGCTAGACATGTCAGAAATTCTGGCTAAGGGAACCGAGGGAACCAAAGAACCTGTCTCGACGCCGTTATCGTGATTCCGGCAAGGCGCCGACCCGGAAATCTCGAACCACTTTCTCGCTCGCCGCAGCAGGAACGAAAGGAAGGGTTTAGGCTTCAGAAAGGGGTATTTGGCTCAAGGTTTTCGGGCTTGTGCAATGTGCAGTTACCGATTAATGTTTACTTAAAGCGCGTTTTCTCAGAGTCCTAATCGGTTGGAAAAGAGCGGGTCTTCTTTTTCGCAACTAATCCTAGAGCTCTAATCAGTGGATCTCGTCACTACGCTTATAAGCCCCTCGTTTCCATTGTAGATCATCTTTCTCAGGACGGACTATCCCGAGCGAGGTCTGATAAGGCAAGCGAGTTCCACCGACAAAGGAAAAAATGAACTTAAGGCTAGCTGATCACGCAAACTTTCAACGTGTGTGACGTACGGGCCACAGTCGAAGTCAACGTCCTTAAGTTAAGGCGGGGATCGTGCCAAAATTTGGGCATGACCTCTCCTGACTCGCTTGTGTGAGAGACCTTAGCTTTTTAGCGTTGGCCAAGTTGTGGCTGGCACGATACATACGGCGAGGTTTGGTGACACGGCGTCACATTGAACCTTCGGGTATATTTTTCGGCAGAGCTCCGCGTCAAAGTCAAGGCTGAAAAGCTCAAGACTTCGGGTCGGGAATGACCTTCGGTCTCAAACTCTCGAGCTTGACTCGGGGCGGGGCCCGGCATAAAAAAACATACACTTAGGCTTTATGACACGAGCTAAGCCAAAAACCAACAGGGGTCTTGGACAAAGTGTGACACAAAGAGTGCATGGCTTACACGGGCTAGGATGGGATGTTTGGGACGACCCCGTGCGCCCCCGAAAGGTGTCTGGCAGACCAATCGGGGTGCAACTGATAAGGCCATCCCGGGTTAGGGGTTGTAGTGTGCAGTGTACCGAGGCAGCAAGTGCACGTGAAGTGCGGTGTTCCGAGGCAGCAAGTGCGCGTAGTGTGCGGTCACTAAAATTCTTTTTCTGAGTAAAACGGAGATTTTTTCAGAATGTGTCTTGAAGAATTTATGATGCACAGTTCAAAAGACAGTGATGAAAATCAAGCATGAATGGGGATGCACAAACATGGTATGATTTTGAAAAGTTGACAATGTAATGTCTTTCGAAACAAAAACCGTTCGAGGTTTAAAGTAACACACACACACGAAAACGAGGAAGGGTAAACGAAAGTTTGACCCACGGAAGGCTTTTTAGAAAACAACGGTAGTTTTAAAAAAAGTATCTTATCCCCAGCGGAGTCGCCAACTGAAATTACCCGGATTCGCGCAAGCGAAAGCGGTTGTCTTTCGCGGAGGGGTTGGTGTCTGAGACCTTGCTTCATGGGAAGGAACAAAATGAGGAGTCGCCACGCAGTTTTTGTATTTTGAGCCCAAACGTTGAGAAATGGCTATTGAAAATGGTGTCGTTTTTATTGGTAGCAAAAACTTAGGAAAAAGCTTTGAAAACGGGGGATCATTTTTATTGGTAGCAAAAACGAGTAAAAAGCTTTTTTAGTACCAGAGATTGTTAGGTTCGGAGGTCATGTTACGTTTCGGGTAGAGTATTACGAGATCGCCCGAAACGCCTCGCATGACGAGTCTTTCTACCTTTCTCAAAAAACGTGTGTGTGTGTGTGTCTTTTGAAATGGGGGCTTGAATGACAAGCTTAATCTTGGTTTGAATGACAAACGTTGATTAGGTGACTTTGTTTGAAAAGACGAGCGTTTGAATGACAAACGTCGGTTTTGAGACGGAAATGAGCGTTTGCGTGGCAAACGTCGACTTTGAGTTTGAAATGAGCATTTGCGTGGCAAACGTCGACTTTGAGTTTGAAATGAGCGTTTGCGTGGCAAACGTCGACTTTGAGTTGAAAAGGAGTTCGAAGGTCGAACTCCGGTTTTTTAAACCGGGCGCCTCATTGTTAACGATTTTTACGGGAAAAATGCTTATTAAATGATTCGAAATGTCAAATGGCGGCTTTTAGTTTGAAGATGAGCGTTTGGAGGCCAAACGTCATGTCGCGCGTTTTGAAAGAGAGTTCGAAGGACGAACTCCGGTTTTGAACCGGGCATTACATTGTTAACGATTTTTACGGGAAAAATGCGTTTTAAATGATATGCGATCAACGAATCGGGTTGTGACTCGGACTTTGAAAAGTAAATACTATCACGATCCAAACGGGTCGGACTTGTAAATGACAAAGATTTAAAGCGGTCAACGGAATCAAACGATCCGGAATCGTAAATGACGATCAACGAGGCCAATCGGCTCGGAATTGTAAATGACGATCAACGAGCCAAACGGCTCGGAATTGTAAATGACGATCAACGAGCCAAACGGCTCGGAATTGTAAATGACGATCGACGAGTCAAACGACTCGGAAATGTAAATAACAGAAAGTAAAGGGAACGGGGTCGGAACGCCGTTTTAACCCGTGATTACTTCTCTTACGGAAAGAGAAGAGGATCGAGGGGCTAAAACGTATCGGACCCCGTTAGACGGAGGCGTCTACATTTTGATAACGTTGTTCGAAACGGTTGTAGCGACTGGCGCGTAAACCGAGACGAAACGAGAGATTTAGAGAGAAGGAGTTATACCTATGGCTAGGGTCGACTCCTTTGGCTCGGAAGGTGTGTACGGGACACGGAAAGTAGTTCGAAAGGTTGTTTCGAAGTGGTAAGGGGCGTATTTGATCGAAATACGAAGGTTTCACGCGAATCGAGACAAAACGGGAGCTCGGAAGGGGTGAAAGTCAGTTGGGCCGTGGGGTGTGGTGAATTTTGGGGTAAAAAAGTTCCTCCCTTTGGCTTTGATAGCCATTTCTATTTATAGGTGAAAAATGCAGTAGGAGTCCGGACGGACTTGGCCTGAATCCAGGGGGTTTTGTGGTATTTTAAGAATTTGAAGGACTTGTTGGCAATTTCAGAAAATGTGCACAGTGAGTCCGGCCGGACTTGGCTTGCAAATCAGGGGTATTTTGGTCTTTTGGCCTTGATTTGTGATTGAAGAGTGACTAGAGGGAGGTGGCATGGCTGCCACGTGCCCTATGAGTCACCAGCCATGTGGGAGTTCGTTCCCCGGTCCCGGTTTTGTCCGTTTTTTAAAATAACAGTCCGGAAAATGTCCGAAATGCCCTCGGAAAGTGCCGAAAAGTACGTTTTTCCAGGAAAGACGTACTTTTACGTGTGATGACACGTGTTAAGTACGGTTCGACGTCGGGATGCACGGGGCAGTCCCGGGACGTCTCGTTAGCACGGCAACGGGGAGTTTAACGAGTTCCGGTTAACCTGGAGTGGGCCAGTTAACGGATTTCGGTTAACTTTCTGACGGATTTTGACGATCCGGATTTGGGTACTTACAACGGGGCAGCCTTGGCAATTTTCCTTTTCTGACTCGATTTTAGCCCTAATTTCCTAATTTCGACCCCTCCTTCTCCCAAGTATATAAAGATCAACTCCGACCATATTTTTAGATGTCCTAGGTTCTATTATTCTCTCTCTTCCAAGTTATAAAAAAGATTCAAAACTCAAGATCAAGGATTTTTATGTTCTTTATTTCTTTGTTTTGTTCTTATGATTATGAGTAGCTAAATTCTCTAGTTCATGGGTTGGATTTAAAACAATACTAAATCTCTATGCTATAATCTAATTTTTACATTCAATCTTGATTCTAGTTCTTCAAAGTATTTTTAATGCAAGGTTTTAGAGTTGCTACTTTATGTTAAGATAATTTTGGCTCTTCAATTATTTGGGTATTAATTGGATCATTAATTTTGAGTGATTAATAATTTAATACATTGACCATTACTTTGTTGAATAGATCCAATTGAAGCCGTAATAGAATTCGAAGGGATCTAGGTTCATATGTCAGAGTTGTCGTCTTGACCCATGAGCTCTTCGATCTCTAACTCGTCGCGGCTTAGAGCGTGGATGTAGGGATCCACTTCGTAGCGGGACAGGACTGGAGACTCATCTGCAGAAGAGTATTCGGTCATGTCGGGACCTTCTTCTGGGTCATAGCTTGCTGACCAAGCGCTTGCCATTGTGCTGCTTCAGCGAATTACCTCAAGGATTCCCTTGGCGTTGATGAATTTCACGCATTGGTGAAGAGTAGATGATACCGCTTTCATCTGATGTATCCAAGGTCGTCCTAATAGGGCAGAGAATGTTGGCTTGATTTCCACGACTTGGAACTCTACCGACTCCAGTTGTGCATCGAATTGGATCCTCAGATTGATGACTCCTACGACAGGGCATGGAGTAGAGTCGTAAGCTCAGATTATCCGGGGCAAAGGTCTCATCAGGGAGCGGTCGACGCGAAGGCGTTTCAGTGTGCTCAAGGCAATGATGTTGACTGCGGAGCCGTTATCGATCAAGACGTTTGGGAGGAAGAACATCTCTATCTTTATGAGGATGAGGAGGGCCTCGTTGTGTCGATTCTCACACATCGGCAAATCATCATCTATGAAGGCTAGACCGCTTCCCGTGCTGCCATTTGATTCAGTCTCCTCTGGGGAGCATTCGATCCATCCATTGGTGTGCCTTGGTCGTGGCAGAGATCGTAGGGAGACAGTTGCCCTTGGGCGTTCTTGTCTGGATTCCCGGTCACGGGACCGTTTGACTCTGGTTTCACATTCCCAGTCGTAGCGGGATAGCATGTTGACGATTTCAGGGATTGCAGGAGGCTTGCTCTCGCCTGGAGTTTCGTCGAAGGCTATCGTGTTCACCCTATCATTTCGGGGGAATGGATTTCCGATGGTATTGGGGCCACGGGGGCGTTCCAACTTTTCTTCTTTGATTAGCCCCTGGACCACTTGCTTTAGCACGAAGCAATTGTCGGTGGTGTGTCCGGGGTAGTTGTGGAAGGCGCAGTGCTTGCTCATATCCATGTTGGGCCTGAGAGTCTTTGGTTGGAAATTCTCGAGGGGCTTGAGGAGATTTTGCTTTACCAATGCCTCGAATACTTGGCCCAGAGGCATTTCAAGATTATCGAAATGCTGGAATTTTGGGAAGCGAGGGGGATTGTTGTTCCTCGGGGCTACTTGATCGCGGTTTACTTGAGCTCCATTCTGGATGTAGTGTACCATTCGGGCCTCTTCTTTTCCTTTGTTCGGGACAGGTGCTGAAGTTGACAGGTTTGTCCGATAGCGGTAAGACGAAGCAGGGGTTGCTGTTGTCTTCTGAAGGCTCAGAGTCTTCTCAAACTTGGTTCCGGTGTTGACCATGGCACGGAGATCTGGATAGAAGTGATGGCTGATCAAGGTCCTCAGAGATGGTTTGAGGCAGGAATGGAAGATGTCTATTTGCTCTTCTTTGGAAAGCGGATCCATTATCTCTCTAAGCTTCCAGTTCCATCTTTTGTAGAACTCACCTACTGGTTCGTCATCCTTTTGTTCGGTGGCTTGCAGATCGTGGCGGTTTGTCTCCCACTCAAGGTTGGCGCGGTACTTCTCCAGGAAGATTTCGCTGATTTGGTCCCATGTGGAGCGGTTTTCTGCCTTTACGTTGAGGAACCACCTTAGCGCTGTGGATTTGAGGGAATGCTGGAAGTGATCCGCCATTTGCTGTGGGGTTGCCCCTTTGGCTCTCATTCCCAAGACATAAGTGTCGATGTGGGTTTTTGGGCATTCTGTCCCGTCAAACTTTTCCATTTCCGGCATCCTGAATTTCGGAGGAAGCGGGACCACCTTGTTTGGGTCAGTGGGCATGAGGGAGTCCTTCCGAGAACTGGCTAGTTTACCTTACATGTCCTTCATTTGCTCGATCAACCAAGCCATGTGGGGATCGGCAGGTTGAGGCGGGTTGCCGTTTTCGGGGATGGAAACCGAAGATGGAGGTGGATTGGCTGATGGGATTGCCATTGGGGAGTCTTGGGGAGGTAGTCGAGTGTATACCAACCCATACCCTGGAGTATTAAAGTTAAGGGCGTGATTGCCCGAGCTTCTAAGGGTTGTGTTTGGGAATTGGGGAAATGTTTCATGAGCCCCAAGTGGTAGACCAGCGGGTGGCAAGTTTGAGACGTCGGGATATCCGCTTAGGATGCCTGTCCCAGGTAAGCATGTGGATTTTTGGTTATGGCTGAGAGGCTTGTATAGAGGCAGAGGATTGAATCCTGGGGAATACCGAGATGTATTGGGATCTGGCGGTGCAGGCACGTATGTGTGCTGCTGATACTGAGCTTGGGGTGCAGAGCCGGAAACCGACCGTGCTGAGGCGGGCATGTCGGAGCTGCTTGACTGACGCCTGAGTAGAGCTTTGAGCGAGAGCAGCTTTGCGTTGCTAGGATCTTGTAGCTTGGCGGAGGCGGGACCTGCTGATAGCTTTGAGAAACCGGGGGAGCCGGTATTTCTTCGTCTTCTATGAGAACGAAGGTTCCATCAGGTTGGGGAACTGCAACGGTTCCTCGAAGACGCAGGGTGTCTACGATCCAGGCTTGCTGCTCTTCTTGGCGCTTCTTGATAGTTTCGAAGGCTCGCAGCACCTCCTCCATTGTCTGAAGGTTCCTTAGTGGCGGGGTTCCGTTTCCTTCACTGTTATCTGTTGATCCCGTCATGGGGGAGTAGTGGACGGTGCGGACCGTTGAACTGGAAGGGATGTCGAACCTTGTGACCTCGATACTGAAAAGGCAGCTCCCGGGTATTCTCAACCACTCTCGGTTCGCTGGAGGGGGTGACGGGTAAGGTTTAGACACGGGAAGACCGTTCGGGATAAAAGGGGGAAAGCTCACGTGACATGCAGTTTCCACTTTTTGTTTTTGTTTTTTTTTTAATTTACTTAAAACGTGTTTTCTTAGAGTCCTAGGTAGGTTGGAAAAGATTGCTCTTCTTTTTCGCAACTATGCTAGATCCTGGGTCAGTGGAGACCGTCTGTGCGGCTATAAGCCCCTCGTTTTGCACCTGTATTTTGACATCCTGGGGTGGACAGCCCCGGGCGAGGGTCCTATAGGGCAAGCGGTTTCCACCGGCCTAAAAGAAAAATCGAACCTAAGGACCGAGCTTGTCATGTTCGTTTTAATGCGTTAGCCATGTGAATAGTGAACCGAGTCGGCCACTGAGTCAAGATCGGGTCAAGAGTTCGGCATGACCTTTCTTTACCTTGCTTGCGCAAGGGATCTGTGACGTTAGGCGTTGGCTGGGTCATATTGTCATGGCTGACGTATTATAGGCTTGATGACATGGTGTCATGTGAGCATGGATGTATATCCGAGACGGAACATCGTCTGGGTGTAGCTTCGGAAATCAAGATCAGGTCGAGATTTTAGCATGACCTTTCATCGCTTTGCTTGCGCAAGGGATCTTGAGTTCCGAGCTTCGACTCAGAAAATGGTCGGCATGGGATATGTATCCAGGCTGTATGACACGGACCGGGTAAAAACCAACCGAGTCTGGACAGAGTGTGACTCAAGACTCAAACGTGCAGGGTTGACGCTTGGATAGGATGGGATATTTGGAATGATCCCGTGCGCATCTAAGAGGCCTAGGAAGACCAAACGGACTGCAACTGAGACCACTCCGGGTTAAGGGTTGTAGTGTGCAGTGTATCCGAGGCAGCAGTGCGCGTAGCGTGCGGTGTAACCGAGGCAGCAGTGTGAGTAGCTGTGAATGTGTGCCCAAATTTGGATTCACGCGAGTTTGAAGACATCCAGTTTAATTTGAAAAAAACGGAGTCGCCACGCCATTTTGATTTCCTCAAAACTTTGAAAAAAAGGTTTTTATGGGTTCGGAGGTTAAGTTACCCCTTGGGAAGAACGGATCGTCGTTCACCCAAGGTGCCTTGCCGTAGCAAGTCTCCCAAGATTCCATTTATCGTGCTTGCTTGCGTGCTTTCTTGTGTGCATGTGTTTGAAAAGAGGGGGGGAATGTCCCAAGTTGTCTTCCGGACGTACAAACCATTTATTGGTTGTCGCTCGGGATTCCTTGGATTTTATGTGTTTTCGGGATTTTGATCCCGTCCTCATCTTGGACTTGTGATCATCGCTTTTTAACCTCGGGACTTGCGTGATCGAGAGAAGGACTCCCTTTTATAGTCCAAAATGAGGTTCTTTAGAAAAGGAGGGTCCTTAGCCCATCAATCATACGCCTTGAGACGATTGAGCTTATATTGGAGCTATCATGCTCGTCTCAAGCGATAATCGGAGATATCGGGTTCAAGGTTATCCCTTTCTAAAGAAATTATGGCACCTTTTATGGAAGAAACGATGTGAAGATAGGATCTTTACACTAGTCTGTTCCAAGGTTGCTAATGGGGACATGGGGGAAATGCATGTTTTAAGATAAAAATGACATTTTTAAGGAAAATATGACATTTTTGGATGCAAAGGATGATATTTGGCTTGCAAAGGATGCTATTTATGTAAAGAAATGATTTTTGTACAAAGGATGCATTTTTATGTTGGAAAATAGCATTTAATATGCAAAGGATGCATAAAGACTTCATTTTTGAAAGCAAAGGATGCATTTTATGTATGAAAATGAGTTTTTGGGTGCAAAGGATGCATCTTTAATGTGAAAAGAGATTTTGAGTGCAAAGGATGCAATTTTTATGCAAAGAAATGATTTTTAGTGCAAAGGATGCAACTTTATGTAAAAAAATGGCATTTTAATGAAAAGATGACATTTTTATGTACATAGATACTATCTAAATTGCAGATAGACATCAGATTATAGCATGATGGGGGTTAAAATCAGATTACAAACTGAACAGATGAAGATTCTGCAAACTGGCCTAAGTTGTCGCGTGACATAGGTTGCCTATGTCGCGTGACATAGGTTGCCTATGTCGCGTGACATACTTAGCCACTTGCAGAGTCTTCAACAGTTGGGATCTACAGAGGTAACAAGCCAAGTTACTTCACAAATAGATCTCAGAGAGCAAGTATTTCAATAATGAACACTTCAAGAGGGTGTGGATATGAGGGATCCACACTCATCTCGAGTGTTCATGCAAAAACAATGCCAAGCCGGAGCTTTTACATGAAATGGTATGCAATCAGATGTGGATCTAAGCAAATATGATACTAAAGCATGCAACTTTAATCAGTATACATCATTATCAACACATTTAGCATATAGATCTCATGTACAAAGGAGATAGAAAGAGGAAAAGGGTAGAAAATCGTTACCCTTGAAGACCACGACTTCCTATATCAAGTTAGATATAGGAGCCTTCAACAGCAACCTCCGGGACTGAGATCAAGCCTTGGCTCCGTGAGAACCGTTGGTTCTTGAGGTGTATAGGAAGTGTGTGTGGGATTGGTTGAATGGTGAGTGTTTTGGGGAGGATTAGTGTGGTTTTGGGTATATATGGGAAGAGGGAGTAGGCTTCTGGGCGTATTCTCTGTAGAGGGGCACTGAGGAGTGAAGAAGGCTCTCCTAAAATGAGAGGTGAAGGCCTCTATTTATAGGTTGCATGCATGGGCTTAGTATGTCGCACGACATAACAAGCCATAACCGTTTTCCTTCTAGAAACATGCAAGGTGGCAAGTTTCTAGAAGTCTTCATGGCAGGTTATGTCGCATGACATAACAAGCCTCATCCAGTTCCTTCTAGAAACATGCAAGGTGGCAGTCTTCTAGAAGGGAATTTTGCATAAAAGAAAAACGTGTTTCTTTCATTCCAAGCAGTCCCTTCAG
The DNA here is from genome assembly GCA_022495995.1 of Adenophora triphylla var. japonica. Classification (NCBI taxonomy): domain Eukaryota; kingdom Viridiplantae; phylum Streptophyta; class Magnoliopsida; order Asterales; family Campanulaceae; genus Adenophora; species Adenophora triphylla. Next base: position 47,664 of record JAFEMH010000152.1, on the reverse strand, counting down.
CCCTTAAAAGGTTTGGAACATTTCCGGAATTGCTCCGGAACTCTAGGAAAGTCTGGGGAATTGCCGGGAAACTTGCCGGAATTGCCGGGAAATTTAATCGGAAGGCATGAGCCAGATTTGGGTACTTACAGAAGCCCCTCGGAAATGTCACTTGCAGGGCGAGTGGGGTTATCGATAGAAAAGGATCCAATCTGGCGAATGCCGAGACGGATTGGGTGACCAAGTTGGTCGAGTGGCTGGACCTTTATAAAAGGCTACCTATGTATCCCGAGTGGGAATCAAGCCAGGCCGTAGTTCTGAATCCACTGGGGAAAGGGGGCGTCATATGTGACAAATTGGCTGAACCTAAAGTAGGCTACCTACGTATCCCGGAGGAATCAAGTCAAGCCGTAGTTCGAACATTTACTGAGTCGAAATGTTATTCCTTCATCTTGGAATAATGGAGATCGAAAGAGAGCGAAATGTTATTCCTTCAATCTGGAATAACGGAGATCGCGAGAGAGAGCGAAATGTTATTCCTTCAATCTGGAATAACGGAGATCGCGAGAGAGCGAAATGTTATTCCTTCAATCTGGAATAACGGAGATCGGGAGAAAGGTCGAAATGTTATTCCTTCAATCTGGAATAACGGAGATCGCGAGAGAGCGAAATGTTATTCCTTCAATCTGGAATAACGGAGATCGCGAGAGAGCGAAATGTTATTCCTTCAATCTGGAATAACGGAGATCGCGAGAGAGCGAAATGTTATTCCTTCAATCTGGAATAACGGAGATCGCGAGAGAGCGAAATGTTATTCCTTCAATCTGGAATAACGGAGATCGCGAGAGAGGTCGAAATGTTATTCCTTCAATCTAGAATAACGGAGATCGCGAGAGAGCGAAATGTTATTCCTTCAATCTGGAATAACGGAGATCGCGAAAGAGGTCGAAATGTTATTCCTTCATCTTGGAATAACGGAGATCGAAAGAGAGAAAAATGTTATTCCTTCAATCTGGAATAACGGAGATCGCGAGAGAGCGAAATGTTATTCCTTCATCCTGGAATAACGGAGATCGCGAAAGAGGTCGAAATGTTATTCCTTCATCTTGGAATAACGGAGATCGAAAGAGAGCGAAATGTTATTCCTTCATCCTGGAATAACGGAGATCGCGAGAGAGCGAAATGTTATTCCTTCATCCTGGAATAACGGAGATCGCGAAAGAGGTCGAAATGTTATTCCTTCATCTTGGAATAACGGAGATCGAAAGAGAGCGAAATGCTATTCCTTCATCCTGGAATAACGGAGATCGCGAAAGAGGTCGAAATGCTATTCCTTCATCTTGGAATAACGGAGATCGAAAGAGAGCGAAATGTTATTCCTTCAATCTGGAATAACGGAGATCGCGAGAAAGAATGAATTTTGTAAATAAGTAGGAAGGACTTGATAATTTTTGTAAAGAAACAGGACGCACCCTGATAATTTTTTGTAAAGAAAGTGGGACGTACCCGATAATTTTTGTAAAGAAAGTGGGAGGGACCCGATAATTTTGTAAAAGGTGGGACGTACCCAATAATTTTTTGTAAAGAAACGGGACGTACCCGATGATTTTATTATTTGAAAATAGAATTGAAAATGCCAAGGGCAAATAAAATGAGCCACAGGGGTAAATTTGAAAAATAGGCCACGGGGGCACTGGAGGGAAAATTGGATTGAAAAGGATTGGAAAAGCCAAGGGCACAAAGGGTAAAACATGCCTATGGGGGATAAAATTGTAAAATGGAGCCTTCAGGGGCAAAATTGTAAAAACAAGCCACAGGGGCTTAGTATGTCGCACGACATAAAAGGCCAGGTGGACAGTTTCTTTAAAAATTCGCACAGTCGTCATTTGAAACTCAATTGAAATTGAAATTGAGAGGGAGACGACAACGAGGAGCAGGGGAGAGCAACTATCGGAGAGGAATTGAGAGAAATCAAGAGAAATCAAACATCTTGAGTCCGATTCAATTGGAAATGCCTCCTAGATTGCGTCCTACCAAGAGGGCTCCGCAACACGCCCATTTGGCGACTCGACGGAAGGGGGTGCAGAGGAATCAAAGGCCATTTCTTCCGGAAGCTCAAAGAGGAGATTTCTATCCACAGCTTGATGAGCATACCTCGGATGTCAGGAAGAAAGATGTGGTACGTAACCTAGGTTTTTTGAAAATTTTTGATTTGGGTGAAATTGATTTTTTTTAGACTGCAACTATGAGTTGTCAAGAATTTTGTATGTGAACATGGATTGAACTAGGAAATGTGATGCTAAATGCATGCTATACATTGATAGGTTTTGACCTATTTTCATTTGAGATGATAGCATGAAATATTCATACTTGTGCCATGTTTATTTGCAGGGATTGCGCACCCGTGGTTCCCCGGAGGTGATTGGTAGGCTATGGCAGAGCTTACCGGGTAGCCAGGAGCAGATACATTCGCCTAAGGGCATGGTTTATGCCGTTGGACTGGGGCGATTCTTTGAGATGGCAAAGGCCATTGGAGACACTCAGAGGAGTGTGGATCTGGTGAGGGCATTTAGAGAGTTTTGTTGGGAGACCACTCATTCATTCCACTTCTCTTGGGGTGAGATGACAGTCACACCATACGATTTCACGGTCATCACGGGATTGCCTTTTACGGATGAGCCACTCTATATAGATGAGCCTGCACAGGGAGCTGAGCCCCAGCCTATTGCTGATGCTGATTTTATGAGTTTACTTGGTTTCGTTCCCCAGATCAAGAAGGGGAATGGATATGAGCTGGGTGAGTTACATGGCTTGATTGGAGAGCAGAGTAGGGACTACCTTGTGGTTGATGATCCTATTGAGAGCCGGCTGAGAGCCGAGAGATTGGCAAGAGCCTTCGTATGGGTGGGTTTTTCTGATATGCTGTTTATCAACAGCACATCTACTGCCCTGATTTCACTGCTGGAGCTTCTGAGAGCCTGGGATGCTGTGGGGAATCTGTCCTGGGGTGAGGCAGGTTTAGCCGAGATGTACTTGGCTCTAGATGATGTCAGCAGAGGGAAGGCAAAGTATTTCACCTGCTGTCACTTGGCTTTTGAGGTATTCTCTCACCTTGACTTCTTTTCTTTTGCACATTCCACTTTATCATTTTTCCTGTTTTGACTTCTTCTTCTTCTTTTCAGGCTTGGGCCTTCGAGTATTTTGGCTGTTATGCATGGCAGATCCGGGATGAGTTCCCTGCCACCACTTTTCCTGCTCTCAGACGGTGGACGAAGAATGCCAAGAGACAGACCAGGACGGAGGGTGTGAGGTGCCGGATTACGGCTTCGTATCATGATACACTGACATGCTTGAGAGGGACTCCCCAGAGGCTGAGTTTATTCCCTTGGACTGGCCGTTATGGTGATTTGGACTTAGATCATGATGCGCACTTGACAGAGTGTCGCAAGCTGCTGGTGGGTTTGTGGGGAGATGCCCTATATTTAGGAGAGAGAGTGTACAGACAGCATGGGCCCAATAGGCATGCTCGGATCCCTGATGATCCTCCAGCTAGGATGTGGCTGCCTCGCCAGTTGGCGAATGTAGATGCTTTGATTGTAGGCATGGCGGCATCTCTTTACACGAGATGGGGATTACACCTTATATGTGGCTAGGCATCTTCAGTCCCCACAGGTCAGAGTTGGCTATGGTGCTCAGGGTGCGGGACCCTCGACTGGTCATGTAGCTAGACCTCCTTTGCCCCCGACTTTCATTGATTACCAGGGTGGCGGCCGTATGAGGCGAGCTCATATTGACATGTCACAGACTCATCCTCGTCTGGTGCTCCCGCGAGGTTCTAGATCCGTAAGTACTGCCCTTTGCGTCTTTTGGATTGTTTGCATCTCTTTCTGTTATCAATAACTGCATTTTGACACTTATTATGTCTACTTATAATAGGTGTCGGCTCAGGCTTACAGGCATTTGACCAGGGCTTATACTGGCACTGTAGGCATGATTGGCAAGCTCCAGAAAGGTATGAGCTTTTGGAAGAACCAGTGCCGGTCACAGGGTTTGATCGATATCTCTCCACCTGGCCAGCCGAGAAAGAAGAGGAGCCGCTCTGACGACGTGGGCACCAGCGGGGGTATTAGTGGACCGACGCCTTGGACAAAGAATCCAAATGTGCCTCTTCACGGACCAGTTGAGATTGATGATGAGGATGGTGGGGCTGAGACAGCCACAGATTATGAGCTTGATTCTGTTGTCATCACTGAGATTGATGACTATTATCGCATGGGGACCGTAGCCTACGAGGCACCCTCGGATGATCCTGACGATGAGCCTGAGGAGCTTGAGGATGACGGCGAGGATGAAGATGATGGAGAGGATGATGGAGAAGATGATGGAGAGGATGATTCAGAGTAGCCCCCTTCCCCCTAGATTATTATGACTTTTTTGGTTATTGTACCCTTTTTGGGAAAACATATCATGTTATTCTTGCTATGCACACCTTTTAGACTTGGTCTATTTTGTATGTACATTGTTATCCCTTTTGTTGCACGCATTTATGAAATGGTGGTATGGTAACTAGCTTGAATTGGATGACTTGAATGGATTTCTGGCTTGTATATGTACCAGGTGGATGAATGCATGGGTGTACATGGGGTGAATGAGCCCTCCCCTATGCATTTGAGAAGTGGATGGGTGGTGTTTGCAGCTAATGACAAGTCGGGGAGTGCCCTGGGGAATGCAGCATACTGCTGATGTCTGATGTCTGATGTTGGCTTATTATGTCGTGCGACTTAGTAAGCCATATAGCCAGGTTTGTCGCGTGACATACATAGCCTGAACTGTGCTTTTCATACCCTTTGGCATTGGACTGGAATTGCCAACATAGGTTGGAATTGGGTGACCAAAGGGATCACATGCCTGATCTTACAAGGGCAATGGCAAAGAGATGTCGGTCCCTTCCTATAAGGATGGAAACGAGGTGACCTAGGAGGTCAAACGGCCAATCCTACTAGGAATGTGCCAAATAAAAGGGGTGACCAATATGGTCAGATAGTTATACTTTTATGAAAAGCTATCTTACCACGGAGGAATGACGAAGGAAGAGGGTGACCATAGCGGTCAGATGGCTATACCTTTGCGAAAAGCTTACGCACAATTAAGGAATGGGGAAAGAAAAAGGTGACCAATGTGGTCGGATGGCTGGACCTTTATGAAAGGCTACCTACGTATCCCTGAGGAATCAAGCCTTGGTCGTAGTTCAAGCCTCATCTAGATAGTTAGGAACATGTCTAGGATCCTTGAGATTTTGACAATTAATGGAGGTTGTCACCTGAGGAAGCTAAAGCTTACATCATTATCGAGTAGATAGAGGCTGCTATAGCTGGAAAACTTGAGCATACTTCTCAATCTGTGATAGAGGTAGCTAAAGTTGGATTTTTGACAATTAGGAAACTGTCACCTGGCGTTATCTCGTTATAACGGAAGTAACGGAGGCGCTTTTGGGAGAAAATGTTATCATTAGCAATTGGCACGTTACTTGAGCCTAGGGGTGATTTTTTTCTTGGAAATATGGTAGGGACTGGGTCTGGATGTACATATGGAATGTGTTTGGAAATTGTTTAAGACAGGTTTCAAGCAGGTGGGGTCGTATCCCTTGGGTGCGGGCTGGCCGTTGTTATTCTTGAGATGTTGTGGACTAGAATTCCCTCTTGGGCTGAGACTGGGTTTAAACCTTGGGTCTCGATGAATGTTCCTTTCTCACACTCTGGCATTTAAAGCTGATGCTGACAGGCTTTTACAACCAAAGACTAAAGTAGATGTCGAAGTGACCAAACCTCTCTTCGAGGGGTGGATGCGACTTATCGAAGCCCTGGTCTAAGGAAAAACTTTCTACAAAGCCCCATGTCTTATTAAAGCAAGGAAAGATGCTTTCATTGGCAAAGCCCCGATTGGATGAACTGAGTAGGCGAAGTCTTAGGTTTTGAAGAAGTGACTTAGTGAAGCCCCAATCTGGTGACCTAGCAAAAATCCCAATATGATTGGTACCGCGAAAGCGATCCTGAGGTTAATCTGACCAAGACCGAATCTATCTTGTGACATGGCGAGGAACCCGATGCAGACCCTAAAGAAGCCCCAGTTTAAAGGGATGCTTGACAAAGTCCCAACCTTGAAGAGTTTCGAGGCATCCCTAATGCGAATTGTAGTAGAAGAGGGAAAACCTATCCTTTTTTCCTCTTTTTTTTATTTTCTTTAGTCAACCAGTCAACCTTAAGAGGATGTAGAAGAAGGAAATTTTAGAAATTTATACATGCAGGGGCATACTTTTCGAAAGATGGGAATAGATCCCGATTTTGTGTTATTTTGATGGCCTTATTCGATGTAGGCACAAAAACTCGCTTTGGGTTTGACTCTTTTGAGAGAGTATAAGCGTAGAAAGGTTGGTAAAAGTGTATGGAAGCCCCTGCTGACAGAAAATCAGTTTTTAGCACTATTTTTCCAAAGATGTAGAAAAAGAAGACTTGTCAAGACATCTGAAAACTTGTTTTATTTACAATGATCACAAGATTGCTTAAAACCCTTTATTAATGTTCGGGTTATTCAACCACTAATCTCGATATGAATAAATATTTTGATTAATCATGAGGAGAAAGTCAACCAATGCCGTGGATCAAGGTTGGCTGGTGTGAAAGAAAGGTTTGTGTATAGGGAGGTCATTGATGAGACCAGGTTTTCTGGGATTTGAATGTATCTATGGGAGAGGTCATTTGATGAGACCGAATTCTCTGGGATTTGAATGTGCTTATGGGAAAGGTCATTCGATGGGACCGGATTTTTTTGGAATTTGAATATGCTTATGACCGGACCATTTCTCGTTGCCTACATTCCCCTCATTGTGAGGAGCTCAGGTCGTCGTAGTTCGGCCTTGGCCGGACTGCTTCAGGCTTTGGGGAATAGGATTTGTGGTTCCTTTAGTGAAAAGTTTTGGATGAGAAGACTGGATGATGAGGCGTGGGCCTCGGGATAATTCCTTGACCAAGTCATTTTTGGACGGCTGCTTCAATTGCTTCCTCTTTCATTGGGGGAGAAAGGATTTGCACGTGCCTACAGGCTTATGAAATGCTTCTGGCTTTGCTTCGACCGCCCCATTGTTATCGACAACATCTATTCTTCGAGCTTTGATTTTGCCTGTCCGTCAAGCTTTTGATGGGCGGTGCTGGGTCCTTGGCCTCATTTTTTTTCTTTTTTCTTTTTTTTTTATTATATGTGCAACCCTGTTTTTTGCCTAGACCGCCCTTTTTTTGGGATTTTCAGCCTAGCTGGGCATTACTCTTTTTGCACTAAAAATTTTTTTCTTCTTTTTTTTTATGTGCAACCCTGTTTTTTGCCTAGACTGCCCTTTTTTGGGATTTTCAGCCTAGCTGGGTATTACTCTTTTTGCACTACATTTTTTTCTTTTTTCTTTTTATTTTCTGAAGCACCTGAGGGCCAAGGTGAGCCCCTGCTTGAATTTTCTTGACATCCTTGAGGTCGAAGGCAGGCTCCTAGGTTGTTGTTGACACGGGGTCAATCTTTCGAAGCTGAGTGGCCTTTTGTTGTCCCTTGACAATACCGCCGTCGTTGACTTGGTCAAGGTGATGGTGAGGACATGGTTTGGGAGGCGTATGACTTGATGAAGGCTTTTTGTGAGGTAAGGAAAGTGTATGGGGAAGGCATTAGTTGACTTTCTCACACTGATTAATCAAAACGTTAAGTATTTCGAGAGATTATTTGTTGAGCAATGCAAGTGATCATATAAAATAAAACCATTTCATTAAATGTAATGTAGGTGTGCAAATAATGTCTTAAGTCTAGCAAGAAAAGAAGAAGACTCTTTTATAGAAGAATGAAGACAAATTACAATGTCCGAGGAGGACTTGATTGAAAGAGGAAAACACTAGAACCTACGAAAGTTGACTGAGAGACTATTTTATTTCTTAGTCTTGCTTGAGGATAGGTAACCCCTAGCCTAGCTACTTTTCGCTGGTTGGACTGCCAGGACACTTGAGCTTTCCGTTTTCTGTTAACTTCTGACTTCCATTATGTGCCCATGATACTGATGGAAGTGGAGAGATTTGAGGCCACGGGGCAGCTGGAGCAAGGACAAGGTGTCCAAAGAAACGGGTCGGAAAAGTCACGGGGACGAACTTTGTTGACTGAGCATATTGATGGAAGGAAGTGAACCTGGGAGGACTTTGAGGGGAACTGGGATCTGTTTGGGAGGATCCAAAGCTGGGTCTTATCTGAGGAGGTGAGGGTGTTGGAGCCCTGATGGCCTGGGATGTTGGAAAGGACTGAAAAGAGGTAGTCATTGGTAAGGGATCATATGTGGATGGAGGAGGGTATTGGTTGTAGGATGGAGGGACTGAAATCACTGTTTCTGAAGTCTCATCTTCGACCATGACCAGAGAACCGTTCGCCTCAACTGTTACCTGAACTCCATGACGGCGGAGAGTACTGACTAGCATGGCCAGCTGCTCTTTGTGAACCTTATGGGCATTTTCCAAAGCTTGGGCTAACTCTTCCTTCCTAATCATCGGATTTCCTGTACCATCACTGTTTTTTGTCATATCTGCCATTCTAAACCCCTGAGTAGACATAACTGATGATTCTGCTGGACTGTCTGAACCTGAGGTTTCCGCACCGAAAAGCCACTGACCCGGTATTCCCACACACTTCTTTCTCGCTGCGAAAAAGAGATAGGCAAGGTTTAGAGTTGGGGGTAGGCAAGATTTAGACTCGAAGGTAGGTGTTTAGGCCTGGAGGCTCAAGTAACATGCACTTATTGCTTTAACTTTTGCTCGAAACACATTTTCTCCTAATCCTAATTGATCGGAAAAGATTGGACCTTGAAAGGCTGAGATCGAAAATCGAAGATCGGACCGAGGAGGTCGCGATTAGGGATTTGACCTTGAAAGGTCGAGACGGAAAATCGGAGATCGGATCGAGGAGGTCTCGATTAGGGATTTGACCATGAAAGGTCGAGATAGAAAAATTGGAGATCGGACCGAGGGGGTCTCGATTAGGGATTTGACCATGAAAGGTCGAGATGGGAAAATCGGAGATCGGACCGAGGAGGTCTCGATTAGGGATTTGACCGCGAAAGGTTGAAATGGAAAAATCGGGGATCGGACCGAGGAAGACTCGATTAGGGATTTGACCATGAAAGGTCGAGATGGAAAATCGGAGATCGGACCGAGGAGGTCTCGATTAGAGATTTGACAATGAAAGGTCGAGATGAAAAATCGGAGATCGGATCGAGGAGGTCTCGATTAGGGATTTGACCATGAAAGGTCGAGACAGGAAAATTGGAGATCGAACCGAGGAAGTCTCGATTAGGGATTTGACCATGAAAGGTCGAGATGGAAAATCGGAGATCGGACCGAGGAGGTCTCGATTAGAGATTTGACCATGAAAGGTCGAGATAGGAAATCGGAGATCGGACCGAGGAGGTTTGATTAGGGATTTGACCATGAAAGGTCGAGATGGGAAATTGGAGATCGGACCGAGGAGGTCTCGATTAGGGATTTGACCATGAAAGGTCGAGATAGGAAATCGAAGATCGGATCGAGGAGGTCTCGATTAGGGATTTGACCATGAAAGGTCGAGATGGGAAATTGGAGATCGGACCGAGGAGGTCTCGATTGGGGATTTGACCATGAAAGGTCGAGATGGGAAAAATCGGAGATCGGACCGAGGAGGTCTCGATTAGGGATTCCAGAGATAGGACCCTGCAATTATGATAATTGTTCAAGTTTACTTAAAACAGTGTCTTTTATTTATTTCTATTTGGTTGGAAAAGGGGATTTGCCCTTCTTTTTCGCAACTACTCTAGATCCTGGATCAGTGGGTTCCATATCTACGTCTATAAGCCCCTCGTATTTCACCTGTATTTCGACCTCCCAGGGTGGACAGCCCCGGGCGAGGGTCCTATAGGGCACGCGGATCCCACCGACCGAGAGAGAAGAACACTCCTAATGGGTCTAGCGGGTCATAGGAACCTTTAACGCACGAGCGATGCAGATTATAGTCAAGGCAATACTGGGAAAGTCTCGTCTTTCAGCCTTAACAGAATTTTGGCAGAATTTCGCTTGCGCGAATGACATTTTGACTTTTTGGTAATGTCCGAGAAGATAATAGGCATGGGTCGGGCGGCAAAAGCCGGATGACGCAGTGTTACATTGAACTTCGTTGCATACGCAGTGCGTGAGTCAGAATCGAAGTCAATGCCGGGTCAAGATCTTGCCAATTTTTCCTTGTCGGAATTTTGGCAGAGCTTCGCTTAAGCGAAAGATCTTTGGATTTTTGGCAAAGACTTGGTCTCGAATCTTACGCATTCCGTGCGGGTCAAGGCCAAAGTCAATATCGGAGTCAAGATTCTACCAATTTTTCCTTGTCGGAATTTTGGCAGAGTTCCGCTTATGCGGAGGACCTTGACTTCCGTTATGAACTAAGGCGTGACCTTTACGGGTATATGCAACTGGGCTATATGACACGGACTAGACCAAAAACCAACCAAAAGTCACGGTTTTTTGAAACGTGTGACACGAACTGTGCATTGGTCGACACTGGCTGCCATGGGGAGTTTGGGATGATTTCGTGCGCGCCCGGGAGCATCGTAAGGCTGTCCATGACTGCAACTGAAAAACCATCCCGGGTTTAAAGGGACGTGCGTGCAAAGTGTACAGGATATATAAGGTGCGCGTAGTGTGCGGTTTCCTAAAAATGTTCCTTTTTGAGTTAAAAATAGAGATTTTCATAAATGTGTTTTAAAGGAATGATTTTCGGGACGGGGGAAAGTGCAACAGATAAGGCACGTAAATTTTCTGGGAGCCCCAGTCAGTCTTGGAACTGAGTAGCCCCAAGCTGCCAGGACTGCCAGATTAGCCTCAATTTTTCCTGGTGGAATTGCCACTGAGGCCGTCCGGTCAGAATCCAAGGAGGATTGAGCCGTACGACTGCATGGATCAATTTTCCAGGTTCCACTCCTTTGCTATTTCAGGTTGTTTCCTGTTCAAAGTATGCACAAATCCCAAGATGCAAATGATGCAATGCAAGGCAAAGAAAGCAAGCACGATTCATGGAATCCGCGACGGGAGTCTAACCCGCTCAAAGGGAAAAGCTTTCTTTTATTTATTTTTTTCGAAAAGTGATACCGGTACGTGGGATTGTTAAACCACCGTTTATCCCAAGCCCCGGGTTAGGGAGCGATACAGGAAGGTTAGTGGTTTCCACCTATATACCAGGTATCGTTTATTTTAAAAATGAAAGCTTTTCTCCTTTGGGATCATCCCCAGCGAAGTCGTCAAACTGTGAATGTGTGCCCAAATTTGGATTCACGCGAGTTTGAAGACATCCGGTTTAATTTGAAAAAAAACGGAGTCGCCACGCCATTTTGATTTCCTCAAAACTTTGAAAAAAAAAGGTTTTTATGGGTTCGGAGGTTAAGTTACCCCTTGGGAAGAACGGATCGTCGTTCACCCAAGGTGCCTTGCCGTAGCAAGTCTCTCAAGATTCCATTTATCGTGCTTGCTTGCGTGCTTTCTTGTGTGCATGTGTTTGAAAAGAGGGGGGAATGTCCCAAGTTGTCTTCCGGACGTACAAACCATTTATTGGTTGTCGCTCGGAATTCCTTGGATTTTATGTGTTTTCGGGATTTTGATCTCGTCCTCATCTTGGACTTGTGATCATCGCTTTTTAACCTCGGGACTTGCGTGATCGAGAGAAGGACTCCCTTTTATAGTCCAAAATGAGGTTCTTTAGAAAAGGAGGGTCCTTAGCCCATCAATCCTACGCCTTGAGACAATTGAGCTTATATTGGAGCTATCATGCTCGTCTCAAGCGATAATCGGAGATATCGGGTTCAAGGTTATCCCTTTCTAAAGAAATTATGGCACCTTTTATGGAAGAAACGATGTGAAGATAGGATCTTTACACTGGTCCGTTCCAAGGTTGCTAATGGGGACATGGGGGAAATGCATGTTTTAAGATAAAAATGACATTTTTAAGGAAAATATGACATTTTTGGATGCAAAGGATGATATTTGGTTTGCAAAGGATGCTATTTATGTAAAGAAATGATTTTTGTGCAAAGGATGCATTTTCATGTTGGAAAATAGCATTTAATATGCAAAGGATGAATAAAGACTTCATTTTTGAAAGCAAAGGATGCATTTTATGTATGAAAATGAGTTTTTGGGTGCAAAGGATGCATCTTTAATGTGAAAAGAGATTTTGAGTGCAAAGGATGCAATTTTTATGCAAAGAAATGATTTTTAGTGCAATGGATGCAACTTTATGTAAAAAAAATGGCATTTTAATGAAAAGATGACATTTTTATGTACATAGATACTATCTAAATTGCAGATAGACATCAGATTATAGCATGATGGGAGTTAAAATCAGATTACAAACTGAACAGATGAAGATTCTGCAAACTGGCCTAAGTTGTCGCGTGACATAGGTTGCCTATGTCGCGTGACATAGGTTGCCTATGTCGCGTGACATACTTAGCCACTTGCAGAGTCTTCAACCGCTGGGATCTACAGAGGTAACAAGCCAAGTTACTTCACAAATAGATCTCAGAGAGCAAGTATTTCAATAATGAACACTTCAAGAGGGTGTGGATATGAGGGATCCACACTCATCTCGAGTGTTCATGCAAAAACAATGCCAAGCCAGAACTTTTACATGAAATGGTATGCAATCAGATGTGGATCTAAGCAAATATGATACTAAAGCATGCAACTTTAATCAGTATACATCATTATCAACACATTTAGCATATAGATCTCATGTACAAAGGAGATAGAAAGAGGAAAAGGGTAGAAAATCGTTACCCTTGAAGACCACGACTTCTTATATCAAGTTAGATATAGGAGGCTTCAACAGCAACCTCCGGGACTGAGATCAAGCCTTGGCTCCGTGAGAACCGTTGGTTCTTGAGGTGTATAGGAAGTGTGTGTGGGATTGGTTGAATGGTGAGTGTTTTTTGGAGGATTAGTGTGGTTTTGGGTGTATATGGGAAGAGGGAGCAGGCTTCTGGGCGTATTCTCTGTAGAGGGGCACAGGCTCTCCTAAAATGAGAGGTGAAGGCCTCTATTTATAGGCTGCATGCATGGGCTTAGTATGTCGCACGACATAACAAGCCATAACCGTTTTCCTTCTAGAAACATGCAAGGTGGCAAGTTTCTAGAAGTCTTCATGGCAGGTTATGTCGCACGACATAACAAGCCTCATCCAGTTCCTTCTAGAAACATGCAAGGTGGCAGTCTTCTAGAAGGGAATTTTGCATAAAAGAAAAACGTCTTTCTTTCATTCCAAGCAGTCCCTTCAGCCCTTAAAAGGTTTGGAACATTTCTGGAATTGCTCTGGAACTCTAGGAAAGTCTGGGGAATTGCCGGGAAACTTGCCGGAATTGCCGGGAAATTTAACCGGAAGGCATGAGCCAGATTTGGGTACTTACAGTAGCGTGCGGTGTAACCGAGGCAGCAGTGTGAGTAGTGTGCGGTCTCTAAATTTCTTTTCTGAGTAAAACAAAAGTTTTTGAAGAATTTTAAATGTATGTACACAGATGTATATTGATGCATTTTTTTTTTGAATTTTTATTTTTTTTTGTAAATAAAAAGTAAAGCACATGCACACACACACAACAGTTAAAGAAAAGGGGGTAAAATGAAAGTTTGACCCTCATCATTGTTTTAAAAAAAAATCTTTTGTTTTTGTTTAAAAGTTTTTTTTTAAAAAAAAAACAAAATATTCCCCAGCGGAGTCGCAACTGAAATTACCCGAATCCGGCTCGCGCGCGGAGCCCCGACATCTCGCGTTTGTCGCCTTTGGAAGTCGCCCGGATCTGAGAGGCAGCGCGATCGCGCCCTGGCATCTGGCTATTCCGTTTGCGTTGGAGGTGTCTCGTTGTGTGTTTGCTTTGTAGAGTCGCCACGCCGTTTTTATTAAGCCCAAAATATTGAAAAAGGGCATCAGTTTAAAAATAAATTGTTTTTGTGTGATGAAATTTTGGGTTCGGAGGTCAGATGACTCCTCGGGAAGAGAATATTAGAATATTAGAGCTCACCTGAGTCGCCTCGTAAAAACGAGTCTTTCGGTACCCCTTTATTCTTTAACTGTTGTGTGTGTGTGTGTATGTGCTTTTAAAAATGCATGTTGTATCGGATGTCTACATTGTACACTGCTTTATTGAAATGTATTGAAATAGTGTAGGAAGGAAGCCTTACCAATGTTGGTTCGTGTCTGTCTTTCGCGGGGGAATAGTGTTTGAGGATGAAATAGTGTTCCGGGATGGACCGGGATTGCTTCGGGATGTGCCGGTTGTCTGCGGATAGAGTTTTGGCGTGCGTTGGGATCGCAGGGATACTCGGGCAGAGGTTCGGCGTGTGTTGGGATCGCAGGGATCACTCGGGCAGAGTTTCGGCGTGCGTCCGAGTTGCCGGTTTTACTCGGAAAGAGCTGGGACGCCTCGGGAAAGACCAGGCAAGGCCTCGGAGTACCACGAGGGGCCTCAGAGTACCTCGAGAGTGCCTCAAGGCAGCGCGGGAGCATCGCGGGAGCGCTCAGAGAGGCTTCAGAGCACCACAAGGGAGCTCGGAAGGCCTCGGAAGGATTCGAAAGGGGCCGAGATTGCCTCGAGAGGACTTAGAGGGGTGCCTGAAGGCTGGGGGGAGAGGAGAGAAGAGGGAGATGTGTGAAATGAGGGAGGGGGAGCCCTCTATTTATAGTCCTCAGATTTATGCAAGAAGTTCCGTACGGACCTTCCAGGTAATCCAAGATTTTGGTTTTCCTCGATTTGAGGGAATAAGTGGACTTTAAGAAGATTCAGCAAGAATGGTGTCTGGTAGCAAGAAGGTCCGTACGGACCAACTTGCATGCATAAAGGTCCGTACGGACCTCTCATGAAGCTGAGTAATGATGCTTCCCGGGATTTGAGGGAATAAGTTGGACTTTAAGAGGATTCAGTAATCATGGCAACAAAGAGGTCCGTACGGACCAACTCTGCTTTTTTACATAATTCCTCAAAGGTCCTTTTGTCCCTTTTTGTTTCAGGAAGGCCCCTCCCTTGGTTTGGTTGGTGGTTTTGAGGTTTTTGAGGGCTATGGGTATTCGAGACTGCGTTTGTGTGAGTCTGCGGTGTTTCCCGTGTGCTCGGAAGAGGGTGATCCAGATTGGGGTACTTACAACAAGCCCTGATGAATCAGTCTATTTAAAACATATTCGTCCCCTCACCGATAGTGCCTGAGGCTGCCGTGCACGCGAGTCTCCCAGGATAGAACGTGCTGACCGGGGGCACTTTGCACATAAAGTTCTCGGCAAATTGGCAGTGTGCTTGGACAGTATCACCACGATGCAGAAATGCAAGGAGACCAATGAAGATATTAAATAATATGCAGCAAGAGAGAGATCAGAGGTTGCTGAAAAACTTTCTAGTGTCTTCAAAATGGTTTGTGATCTGCATCTTATAAACAAAACTGTCCAAAATGAACAATTATAATTAATCAAGAAAGTAACACAAATTAATTTCGTGTGACTGTTCAAATGGAAGAAATCAAACAGGCTTGAGTAGTGGTTGTTACAAGTCTATTAATAATCATGGGAGTTTATTTCTGATTCACAAATAAAAAAAATAGCAAAAGGTAGGCTAGCGCGAGTATGCCAATTTGGAGCCACATTCGTGTCCGCAGGACGCGCATGCAAATGAGTTCGGTAGCCCGAAGCCTATTTCGGTACATGATTTGCACCCCCCTGCGCACATGTGCGCGAGAGAGAGCATTTATGCCACACATCCATACCCTTTATCAAAATGTAGGAGTATTTTAAATTGTTAGATTTTACATTCTCATTTAATGTGGGATAACCACATTTTCCCAATTTCAAACCACTAACTTTGAGTATTAATATTTCATTCATGCATTAACCCTTTTTGGACAAATAAATATTTGATTTCAATGTTCTCATAGATTAGAACAAAAAGCCACATTCAATTTGGTTATTTAACAATAACCCATTTAAGAAAAATTCTCAAATTACCTTCACACCCACTTAAATTTTTACATCAATATCCTCTCATTAATTTTCGTGCATTCCCAATTGTGCACATTGTTAGGAAACAAAGAGAGTATTAATTATAAAAAATATTAATTACAAGTATTAAACTAAATTGAGAATTTAAAAATAAACATTTTATTTTCCAGTGGTGAATAAATTTTAGGTGTATAAAGATATCTACCATCTCATATTTAAAAGGACTAGATATAAATATAAGTGAATAAAGATATCCAGACGAGGAGAAATATTTATGAGTAGGTCTGCTGAGAAACGCGTTTCTCCATAACTATGGAGAAACGCGTTTCTCCATAACTATGGAGAAACGCGTTCTTAATAGCCAGAAGCAATGCATTTGATAGCCAGAAAAAAATTTCTGGATATCAGTCTCAAAGGGTTCTGGATATCCAGAAGCTTTGGAACGGATATCCAGAAGCCTTTGGGTGGATATCCAGAAAAAATAGATTTGAAGCCAAATCCAAGGCCAAGACCAGAAATTGCTTATTGAAGATTTCTGGATATCCATAAACCTTCAAATGTATATCCAGAAACCATCAAATGAATATCCAGAAACATATTTGAAGCCAAATCCAACGCCAAGACCAGAAAATGCTTATTGAAGGTTTCTGGATATCCAGAAACCTTCAAATGTATATCCAGAAACATTTTGAAAGTTTCTGGATATCATTTTGAAGGTTTCTGGATATCACTTTCATAAGCTTCTGGATATCCTTTCAAAGGGTTCTGGATATCCAGAACCTTTGAGACTGATATCCAGAAGTAACCATGGGACAAGGTCATGGCCAATGCAAAAAGTTTCTGGATATCCTTTCAATAGCTTCTGGATATCCGTAACCCGTTTCTCCATAACTTATGGAGAAACGCGTTTCTCCCTAGATTTTACGAATATTTATTAGTAAATTCACCACTTAATTTAGTGCTTAAAAGTAATAAATTTGAAGTACTAGTTGAATAAATATATTTACCTTCTCATTTATAATACGCCAATAATATAAAAGGGAATAAAACAAATAATAAATTTAAATGGATATAAATCTAGGTGAATAAATATATCTACCTTCTCATATTTAAAAGAACTAGGCATAAATAAATAAATATATTTTTTATTAACACTATCATAGTCATATTTTAATGTCTTGCATATAAATCATTTTTTATTTTAACATGAATAAAATAATTTATTTTCGAAATTGAGAGTAAAAATAACTAAAGAATGTTTAATTTTAATGAATGTTATTGGAGGTAGTGTATTAGCAAATTTTGTAGTAGAAGTATATTTTTAAGGCAATTGTGTCAAATAAATAACTAATTTACTGTAGATAATTATAATGTATTGACGGACTTGTACTTATCTATATATCTATATATATTATAAAAACAAAAATATTCCATGCTCTCACATAATGCCATGTCACTATTATGACATGGCATTATTTGATTCTTCTATTGGCCATTATTCCTATATAATTAACAAACTTATTTTGCAACCCTAGATTATTTTGCAACCCTAGCAAGAGGCGGCATATAGATTTTTAAATAGAGAACAGCCGTGAGATAGGGGGTGCCGCATAGAGAGAGAATCGGTGAGAGAGAGAGAGAGCACGGCAGTGAGAAAAAAGAAGGAAGAAGAAGGAGGAAGAAAGCTCCATTGTTGTAGTTCAAGATTCAACCCAAGGTAAGAGCATCTCCCTGCTTTGTTTGAAACCAAGATCTTCGCCTGTTTCTTTTTGTTTCATTACTATTAAAATCACTCTCACGTGTTAATTCTCCATTGTTATTCGAAACTTTCCCACCTTTTTCAATACGTAATTTCTTAAATTAATTTTTGGGGAATATGGTGGGTGGGTAATTCATCGCTTCATGCGAAGTATCAGTATTTTTATTCTCATTCTTTGATCCATCTAGAGCCTATTACTGCTTTTCTGGTAAAAGATCAGGGTCAATGATTAACATGAAACAGCAATATGTGTCCATAAGATAATCAAACCTGATCTGCACCCGGATTACTTTCAATATCTGTGTCACGTGCAGAAGCTGTGTCTCCCTTAATGGAGAAAGGCTCTTCATTGTGGCAACATAAGAAGAAAAAAACTGAAGAATACTGAATGTTGTGTCAACTTCACAGTTTTGCATCATGTAAAATACTGATGGCAAAACCTCATTCAGCAGCTCTGTCGAAGCCCCCTTAGTTTCCTGGGCATTTAACCGCTTCGAGCATTCTAAAAGCTCAGCAGCATACCCAGTAAGCATGGATATTACTCTTGATACCACCAACTCAGAATCCCCATCCCCAGCTACTAGACCAAACAACCTATTCATATGAAGGCTCTGTAAAAGAGCAAGCTTTGACTGTGACTCCATCCTCTTAGAAACTACAGCAAGAACACAAATTGGTGTAGCCTGTAATCACGTGGCGAATGACAACTAATCGAATACTTGCCAATTGGGAATGAATATGGTGCTTAATGTTAACGTTTTGCTGTATATTCATCATTTCATTTACCATGCTTGATATTTACTATTTACACTCGGTCCAACTCGCATTGCAAATTTGATTTTCTAACTGAGACCCCATTATTATGAATATGTTGTATTGGTGCCACTGTTTGTGTTGTTAAATGGCCAGGGGCTCTCATGTTCATGTAATCAATGGGTTCTGAAATATTTCAGGGTTTCAGGTTGAAATACATTGTCACTTTTCTATGAGGCCCATTTGGGATTCTGTAATAGAGATTTGCGTTGTGTGAAAAGTTGTGTATTTGTTCGGATTACATCATTGGGGATGTCATAAGTACATAATCAGACCAGCATTCATCAAGAACTTAAGCTTGTTAGTGATCCAGTTATATATCTGATTTTGTTACTGGGATGTCATTATTGATTGAGAAAAACTAAATTTGACGTCATTATTGATTGGAAAAAACTAAATTCGGGAAGAAGTTAATGTAGATTATAGGACTAGAAATTGTCAAAGAACTGGGGTTTGTTTAGTGATATACTCCCTCCGTCCCACAACAAGTGACACACTTTGCCATTTTGGGCGTCCCACTAATAAGTCAACACTTCCTAAAATGGCAAAGAATCTTTACTATTTCCTCCACTCATTCTCTCTCCTACATTATTTTAATACTCACAACACCATTATAATTTACTATTCTCTCCACTCATTCTCTCTCCTACTCAACTATCTACACTCACAACACATCAACCTTTTCACTTTTTCCTTAATTCCCGTGCGGAACAGTAACTGTGTCACTTATTCTGGGACGGAGGGAGTAGGGGGGTTTTTTGCTGTATTTTTTTTTTTGGTGTATTTGGATGGAACGTAATATCATGATCTCTTAAGATTAATACTTGCTGAAACCCCTTTTTGAGGATAGTGTTGTTTGTTTAGCTTCTTGTGGGCATATGACGGGATCTTTTTGGGAGATTTCTTTTTCAGTCTTGAAACGGAACTGGGGTGCAATCATTTCTTATGTGAATTCTTAAGATCCTATATTAGCAACGTCAGAATAAGTCAGGTATGTATCTCTTGTGTGTAATCAAACCTGAAATTTGGTATACCGCAACAGTGAATCAGGTTCAATCAGCTATTTCTAATTTTTGGCTGCTGCCAGCTTAAGATTGGTTTGTGTGGTGTTTTAATGACGTATTCCTATTTGATATACACATGGAATATGTTTACAGGCTTGGTTAACATACCTCAATTGGAACGAGGGAATATATTCATATTGGGTTGTTGGGGGTTAATGTCACTTTAGGTCCTGGATTTCCATATTTTATTAATTGGGTTCTGAACAATAATTTTTAAAATGGGCCGACCTTTTTTGGACAATAAAAAATAGCAAAGGTGAAACTTATGTAAGTGCAATTTGAGCTACAAAAGCGCATTCATTTTGTTTTTTGGATATTTACCTAACAGATTGTTTTCGTTTATTTTAATAAAATCATAGATTATGTCGACAAGTCGATTGATTGGTATTAAATCAATTGATAAGAACGCTAGATTTTGTAACATTAACGCTCGCATTTTACGTAAATGGGAGCAGACAAACCGGTACGGAAAAACGTCAGATGAGATGATATTAGTTGATGAAGAGGTAATAATTTTTATTAATTTACTTCCTTATCTTGCATAATTTTTCTTCGGGATTCTATTTATTTAATTTGATCTTAATATTAAATCTTTGATACTATTTTTTATTTTGTTTAGGGTTCTAAAATTCAGGCTACCATCCCGAACAGCTTGCCATCTAATTTGAAGATTAAGTTTGAAATTGGAAAAGTTCTAAATATCGAAAAATTTGGGGTTGAAGAAAATATTCAATCAACTCAAAAGGCAAAAATTAATCACAAATGGAAACTAACTATGAGTTTGAGGACTAAGGTAGAAGATGCCGATACGTCTGTCCAAATTTCATAAAATAGTTTCATGTTCGCACCTTTTCAATCAATTGGGTGTTTAAATGAAGAGTTCATAGTGGGTGAGAACTATGCTTCATATATCATTTTTTCTTTTGATAATAAATGAATTATATTTATTTTCTTTTAATTGAATTATTATATTTACTAACATGACATTGTTATTTGCTAGATGTCATTGGTGAGGTTATTTTACCTTTACCAGATTTTAAAGTTGTGCAGAAATTGAATGCTAGAACGCTGGAAGTGAAACTTATTGATAACGAGTATGTGATACAAAAATATCATCGATTATACTTATTTATAGATACTATACTTTGAATACTTATTTCTTTAGTATTTATTATACAATTACGTTCTATTGTTTTGACAGCGGAATGGAGTTGTCTTGCGTTTTGTGGGAATCATATGGAGATGAACTTAAAGCGTTTATTGAGAATAATGGTGAAGATACGAAACACCCTGTTATAATTATTTTACAGTTTGGAATGTTGTCGAGATTTCAAGGTATTTTTATCATATATTTATTTAGATTATTATTACTTTCTGATTAAAGCTTAGTTACATATTAGATACGTTCAAAAACTTATACAGGAAAGACACGTGTCCAGACAATGAAACATGCCTCCAAATTGCATATAAATCCATCATTTCCTGAAGTGGCAGAGTTTCGTAGCAAGTAAGTTAAGATGAAACTTTAATAATAACAATCTATGAATTTGTTACATATATTTTTTCTTTTCATGTATATTTTTCATATATCTTTTTTATTTTACAGGCATATTATCAAATTTTCATCCAACAGTCGTTCTTTGACTACTAATACTAATGAGAGTAGTCATATCAATGGTGGTGATATGTGGTTGAACACCAGAGAATTTAAATCAATTAGTGATTTGCTCACATGTAACGAGGTATATTATAAAGTTTCAAAATTAAATCTTTTAGTTAATTATATTCATATAAATATTCTTACTATAATTATTCTTTTTTATTAGGTTGGTGTATATACCGTGTTGGCAACCATATTCGATGTGGATTCACATGCAAAATGGTACTATGATGGGTGTAGCAACGCGAAGTGTGCTAAAGGATTCGATAGGAACTCAAAGATGTGCTCTAAATGCAAAACATCTTATAGCAGCATTATCCAGAGGTAATGGAAGAAGTTGATTAATTTTTATATGGATACATCTCAAGAATATATACAATGTCTCATTTTTTGCATACTAATTGGGCATTATTTCTGCTTTATAGGTTCAAAATCAGAGTTTGCGTCATTGATAAAGAACAATATGAGACTCACTTTATCTTATTCTATAGTATAGCATCTACTTTGCTCGGGATGTCGGCTGCTTCAATTCTTAAAGATGTCTCAGAGGTGATTAATTTATTTTGTTATTTTTTATCATCATATATTTTAATACTATAATAATATCTGTAAAAAATATAAACTTGTGGTTATGTTCTGCAGGATCAACTGCCTGAATGTTTTGAGAATTTGTTTGAAAGGGAATTTTTATTCAGAATAGAGGTTGATCAAAGAACGTTAGAAACTTCTCAAGAGAATCGAACTTTTACCGTAAAACATGTGACGGAGGATACTAATATCATTGCGCAGTTTTTATCTCTCATAAATATTGATGTAAGTACAACCTACAACAAATTATTTACATATATAAAATGTTATACATGTTCAAGTTTGAATTGATTTAAACTCCAGGAGGTGGCTTCCAAATATAATCATGGAGATGAAGATGTGACCATCTTGAACTGTAATACTGAGGTAAAATTTAAGCAACATTACATATCTAATCCTTATTACAATCTTCATTATTGTTTAAAGACAATATTTGATTTAACTAAGACCGTTTACATTTAAAATTTTATAGGATAAGCTCCTGGAATCTATGGGGGAAAACTCTGAAATATCCTTATTAGATGACCAGACTCCAAAGAAACGTTCGCACGTTACTATTTCCAATGATGAGGAGGAACAATTATCTGTTACGAAAGCTATCAAACAAATAAAGCGAGAGAAACTAGATGAGCAGTAAAGATTTACAGATTGGCAGTTTATTTTTAGACATTTAATTCTCCATTTTACATTAGAATTATTTTCAAACTTTGAAATTTCTTTTTTGGTTCAAATTATTATTTGTTGGTGATTTTATTGGGTATTTTGTCATTGTGAAACATATTAAAAATATTGTTGGTATTATATTTTAAAATATTTGATTAGATATAATTATTTCAAATATTTGATCAGGAAGAGAATTACCAAATTCTGTGTGTGGTATATTATCTATGTTTTTTTTTCAAACTAGAAGACGATAGTTACATGAAGATTCTGCATGAACAGAAAAATATTTGATGGTAGTTTCATTATGTTGTTTGCATCAAAGGTCATTTTCACCTTTTTTTCAAATATACCAGAGATGAATAAGTATTACGGGTAATGGAAGAATTTTTACCAAATGATTAACATGAAACATCAATATGTGTCCATAAGATAATCAAACCTGATCTGCACCCGGATTACTTTCAATATCTGTGTCACTGTAACGATGTGTCAATTTTTCGAAAGGACTTTGAATTTTTCGTTTCTTTGAAAACCAATCGAAAAAACCCGGAGTCGCCATGCCATTTTTGTTTTGAGGGCCAAAACTTTGAAAAATGCCCGAGATCAGAGATTTGGGTTCGGAGGTCACGTTACGCGCCGGGAAGAACGTTAGTGTTCACCCGGAACGCCTCGTAAAACGAGTCTTCCAAGCTAAAAACCATTTGTTTGTGTGTGTGTGTGTGTGTGTGTGTGTGTGTGTGTGTGTTACTTTGGCCAAAATAAGTTGAAACTGAAGAAACCAAAAATGGGAATTCTTCATAAGACTTTGGACAGATCCCATGATTTTTGGTGTGATTTTTGGGTTGAGATTTGGTACTCAAAAGATTTTTGGAAGTTGAAAACCATTTCTGCCAGAATGAAAAAGGCAGTGGACACTTGATTTTTAAATGGACTTTAGGGCTTGAAAACTCCAGAATCTGGGAAAAGTCCGAGAATGAAAAATGTTCAAAACACCTTAAATAAGGTTTCTGTAAAGGAACTTTTCATTTTGGAGATGATTTGAGGGACCAAAACTTTCTGGAAATCTCAGATGTGAAATCTGGATTTCCAGAGACTGATGAACTGACCTTTAAAGGAAAATTTGAAAAATGGAGTTTTACTCACGCAAAAAATAAAGTAAAAATATTTCTGGAAATCTCTGGATGTTGGCTACAAAAAGTATTTTGTAGTCAACACCAAATTCCAAGTTTATCTGTGTCCAAAAAATTAGACCATGGACTGAGGTCTTAGAAAATTGCTACTGGACAGCAACTTCTCAAGAAAGAAAATGTGATTTTAAAGGGGGTTTGGCATCCATGCTTGTCCCCATTTCCTTAGGCTTTGATTAGTGATCACTTGACATTTTAGTGGTGAATCAACTATATCAAGCCATCCTTAGGGTACATTAGGACTAAGCACTTCATTTGCTTGGGAAGGGGAATTTTATCCTTTGAAAAAAAGATTTGATGTATGAAAATGATTTTTAGGGTTTTGAAAATGTGTTTTCTTTGCAAGTAAGTAATGGACACTTTGAAAATAATGTTGATCCTTGTAGAAGATCATCCATGGAGATGAACTTCCATGGTGATCTTCTTGGATCTAAGGCAAGAAGATGAACAAACTACATTTTGGAGTTTGAAAATGCATGCATGAATGAAGGAGTTTAGGGTAAGGAGAAGGAGGGTTTACCAATCTTCTTTGTGTATTGAGTTTTAGGCTTGAATGTAAGAGTGTTTGAGGCTTGAATATGAGAGTATTTGAGTGAGTGTGATTTTGGGTGAATAGTTGAGAAAAAGGTGACAATTCTAGAGAATTCTCACTGTTTTCTCTCTATTTTCGCCAAGGTGCAGTTGTGAAAAATGTTTTTTCTCTCTTTTTTCTGAGACTGGAGGGCTCAATTTATAGCCCTCTGAAAACTTCATAACCATCCGCGCGGATGGTTCCTGCAGCGTGCACTGTTCATTAAATGCAGATGCAGGCTTTGGACACAAAGAATATTTTTTTGAAAATTCAAACTGGCTGTGTTTTTCAACTTACCAATTTGGGATTTTCTTAATTCTTTTGCTTTTTGAGATTCTTTTGTAGGCTTAATCTTAAATAACAATGCCCACTTTGCCCTTGCTTGGTTAGAAAAGTTAGGAATGTTAGGAATGTTAGGAATGTTATAACTTTCGTTAATTTTCTAACGAAAATACTAACAACTCAAATTGGAGTACTTACAGTAGCCCCTCGGCGACGGCGCTTTCGAAGGAAGCGGGGTCGTCGATAAGAGTAAGGCTCAAAATTTGACAGGATGATTAAGTGATCGAGTGGCTGAACCTATTTAACAGGCTACCTACATATCCTTAAGAGGAATCAAGCCGGCCGTAGTTCGGGTCTTTGACCCTGGAGATGATGGCGTTTTAGGTGCCTCGAACCTTGAAAAGCGAGCTCTGCAGTGGGGTGCTGGAGAGAAACTCTACTGGGGATAAGAGATGACCATTTTCGGTCGGATGGCTATCCGCTCTGCTGGGGATAGGAATGATCATTTTCGGTCGGATGGCTGAACCTAATGATAGGCTACCTACGTATCCTTAAGAGGAATCAAGCCAGTCGTAGTTCGGGTCTTTGACCCTGGAGATGATAGCGTTTTAGGTGCCTCGAACCTTGATGATGGCGTTTTAGGTGCCTCGAACCTTGAAGATGGCGTTTTAGGTGCCTCGAACCTTGATGATGGCGTTTTAGGTGCCTCGAACCTTGAAGATGGCGTTTTAGGTGCCTCAAACCTTGATGATGGCGTTTTAGGTGCCTCGAACCTCGATGATGGCGTTTTAGGTGCCTCGAACCTCGATGATGGCGTTTTAGGTGCCTCGAACCTTGATGATGGCGTTTTAGGTGCCTCGAACCTTGATTTGAAATGGCCTTTCGGTGGACTTTGTCTGCTGCCGAATGAGAGGGTGACCATTTTGGTCGAGTGGCTGGACCTAATGATAGGCTACCTACGTATCCCTAGTGGGAATCAAGCCCTTTCATAGTTCGAGATCTACTCGAGATTCCGTTGGCTTTTGGGATTCCGTTAACTTTGCTGGGGATTTTGTTAGCCTTTGCTGGGGAAAAATCAGACGTATTCGTCGGAGAAATCGGCCTTACGTTTTACTGCCGGGGAATGATTTTGATGAAAGAAACGGGATTCTGTTAACTTTCTCGGAGAGATCGGACTTACGTTTTACTGCCGTGATTGAAATTGATGAAAGATACGGAATCCCGTTTCTTTCTCGTGGAGATCGGACTTACGTTTTACTGCCGTCGAATGATTTTGATGAAAGAAACGGGATTCCGTTAACTTTCTCGGAGAGATCGGACTTACGTTTTACTGCCGTCGAATGATTTTGATGAAAGAAACGGGATTCCGTTAACTTTCTCGGGGAGATCGGACTTACGTTTTACTGCCGTCGAAAGATTTTGATGAAAGAAACGGGATTCCGTTAACTTTCTCGGAGAGATCGGACTTACGTTTTACTGCCGTCGAAAGATTTTGATGAAAGAAACGGAATTCCGTTAACTTTCTCGGAGAGATCGGACTTACGTTTTACTGCCGTCGAATGATTTTGATGATATGTTTGTTGCAATGAGTTTATGGGTAACCCAAGTATGCACTTTGTTTGAAAGAAAAAAAAAAGAATGGGCATTTTGCCATTTTTTTTGAAATATGAGACGGTGATGAAAACTTGCCCGAATCCGGGATGGATTTTTTTGTTGCAATGTAGAATTCTCGCAATGTCGATATGACATGAATATATGCATGCTTTTTTTTTTTTTGTGAAAACATGATTTCTTGTGAAAAATGGGACGGATTTTTGCTCCCGTTGATTGAATGAATGACTTGTGAAAAACTGTTTATTTGTGCTATTTCATGAAAAATGGGACGGAGTTTTTACTTCCGTCGACTCGATGTATGAATGAATGAGTGGTGATTGTTTGAAAACTCTTTTCCTTTGTGCAAGAAAAATGGGGCTAGGTTCATTGTATGCTGTTATGCTGCCGAATTTTCTTCAAAATTTTATGATGCATGTGTATGCTCTCTCTTTTTTTTTGAATGCAAAATTTTGACACTTTTGACATTTTTGTTTCCCTCTCTTTTTTTTATTGCAGGATGGAAACAATTTTGTGACGGGCGGTGAACAAGATGAAGACTCGAGGATCGGTGGAGTCTCGTTATTGGTCTATGGGACCGGCTTCCAGATATGGGCGAGGAGCGATGATGAGTCCTAGACGGATCGTCATTGAGACCGACTTGTACGAGTTCATCGAGTGCTTGAGGGGTTGGTCAAGTTTCCCAAGAGTAAGGGCACGATATTCGCTTTGGCACAAAGATCGGTGGGACGTGACCCACACATTCCACTTCTTCTGGGGCAAGGCGACGGTTACGCCTTCTGGTTATGCTGCGATTACGGGCTTGTCCTTTAACGGACGGAGCATTGAGTGGAGAGACGGCTACATCGATCTCGGATCTGCGCAGCCCTTCTAGGATTTTCCCTATTCCCAAAAAGGGGATGGGTATGGAGTACGCCGTGGTCGAGGGAAAGATTGTGGAGAGCATTGGGAGCTATGAGGTCGGGGACGAGAGGATAGGCGTTGAGCATTGCCGGGGCTTTTCTATGGTTTGCTTTTTCGAGCTCCCTTTTTGGACACGCCGAGGGGACGGCTGTTTTTGCTTTACTGCGGTTCCTGGAGGATGTGAGGATGGCCGGAGAGGTCTCTTGGGGAGAGGCACGGCTGGCAGAGCTCTATTTCGCTCTAGATCGGTATAGCCGGAAGGCTGTCAGTTCCTTGACATGCTTCGAGTTCCCTCTGGAGGTATAAGCTTTCCTTTTGCTTTCCCTCTTTTCTTTAAGCACGTATCTTTTTTCGCACTTAATTGATGTGATCTTTACCTTTCGCAGGTATGGGCGTTGGAGTTCTTTCACGTCACGATGTGGCGACAGCCGGCGGAGTACATTGGGGCGTATCCGGCCATGCGTTCCTGGTCCAAGTATGCCCGGGAGAAGAAAGGTTCCAGAGGGCGCACGACCCTCAGATACAGGGACTGCCTGCCTTTGACAGGGGCTGAGATGGATGAGGATGATATTCTATCCCCGGGATCGTTTCGATGTGGCGCACTCGAGGCGCGAGATATGGACCGTGCAGCGGAGGATTTTGAGGGGCTTGACTTGCGACGTGTATTATCTGGGGGAGAGAGTGACGCGCCAGCATGGCGTGAATTCGCCTTTGATGACACCGGTGGAGCCTCCCGCCGACATGATGCATCCGAGTGAGAGATCGGAGACTTGGGGTGATTACCGAGGCGGCCAGCACTTCTCGGCATTCGTGGCGATTGAGCAGTATTCGGCATTTATCTTGAGGAGGCTGAGGATGCCCCAGGTTCTTGATAGAGAGGGATTAGGGATCCCGCGGTACCCTCGGACGGACTTTTCATATGTCCAGGATGGGGTTAGATTGAGGGTGCAGATCCCCCAGCCTGAGCGGCTTCCATGAGCTTTTCGGCCTCGTCCGGGTATAAAGGTATGGCTTCTCCTTCTTCTCTCTTTTTTTTTTCATTCTTGCTTCATCATTTTTCGCATCACTTTTTTTTGACGACTTTCTTTCCGTGCAGTTTCCGGAGGTGGTCGTGGAGAAGCTGACGAAACAGGTGATCGGGGCTAAGAGATTCATTAGGAGGATGGTTGCTTGTGGAGCCCCTCAGGCCAGAGCGAGGCGAGCACAGCCGGCGCCTGTCAGGCGGGAGGCTTCCCCTATTCCTTCAGAGACTTCTTCCGAGACTCCTCTTTCTCCTCTCATAGATCCCCGCGTGGTGCTGCCTTCGGACCACGTCATTCTCGGGGATTCGTACGGGCAGGGACACGTCTGGCATCATGGTGGATCTTCTTCGCACGTCCAGGAGTCCGACGCATTCACCTTCGGATATGATTTCTTTGCGGATCTTGGCTTGCCCTATCAGAGCGTGCCGGTTGGTCCTGACGAGCCTTCCTCCGGAGACGAGGATGATGATTCTGAGCCTGAGATCTTCATGGCTACTGAGGAAGCGGGCCCGAGCCGCAAGAGGGATCGGGGGAAGGCGCCGGCCACCGAGGACTCTGATTGACTGATTTCTGAGATTGATTATCTGAGATTGTGATTGTACCTATTCAGACAGATACATTTTATTTCCATGCATATTTTTTTTCTTTGCTTTTCTCTTTCTTTTTTTTTTGGAATGTAATAATCTAGGATTATTGTTATTTTATTATTTTTTTTTGAATGCAATGTTGTATGAATGCAATGATGCATGAGCCTCGATTTTTTGACAAGGGTGTAGATGTTTGGTGTATGGACTGGTTTGGACAGGCTTTGGCTGGGACAAAATATTCCTTTGTGGTGCAGCAGTTTAAACTGCAGCAAAAAAATTTTTTTGGTGACAAACTCATCCGCGCGGATGGGACAGACTTCTGACACTGTCCTTTAATTTTGCTTCAGATCTGGTTTTCCCCTCATTTCAAATTCAAACACCTTCTTCAAATGCCCATTCAAACAGCCATTTTCGGGAAGAAGGAGAGAAAAACCATGGAGAGAATTGTGAGCATGAGAAATCCATCCAAATTATCCCAAAATTCTCAAATGCAATTCTTCAACAAGTTTAAAGAGTGGTCTTGGGAGATTATGCATGAGAGGAGGTCATTCTTTGAAGAAAGGTACAAGATGCGATGCTTGTGGTCTCTCAAGGAATTGGTTCCGGATTATGAGCTTTTGAGAGCTTCTTCCTCATTTTGGGACACTAGAAGGCATGTTTTTTGCTTCTCTTATAATGAGATGGTCCCGACTGTCGAAGAATTTTGGGCTTTGCTTGGTGGTCCCGAGGTGGAGGAGATTGCAATTCCTTTGCCCGGAGGAGCCTCTTTTGTTGACAAGCTGTGCAACCTTCTTCATCTTTCCCCGGAGGAAGCACAAGATATGATCCGCGGTCCTGATCATTTTGATATTTCTGGTCTTCCTGATAGATTTAGGGGCTTAGGCTTGGTGGATGATGCCTATTGGGATGCTTTTGCTCTTTGCATGTTTGGTACCTTGTTCATGGTCTACTCTTTTGGGATTTGTCATCGGGCTCTGCTGGATGTAGTTGTTCACTGTCGCTTGGGCAGAGATGTTGTACCTTTGATCCTGGGGGAGACTTTTCATGCTCTCTACAGGTTGGCTACCGGGAGGCGGTATATGCATGGGGGCAGCCCGTTTCTCTTGACTCTGTGGCTGATGGAACGCCTGGGTGTTCTTCGGGAAACATCGGATATGATCAAGCCTTGGACATTTGCCAGGAGAGAGGTTGCTGTAGATTTTGATGATCAGGGCTCATGGGAGCATTGGATGGCTGGTCGCCGGACAGAAGATATCAGATGGTCAGTGCCTTGTTGGCGGGTGGAGACTCGCAGAGTACTTCAGGACGGGTCTCATGTGGTCATGCTTCCGGGGCTTTCTCAGTCCAGCTTCTACATTCCGGCTTTGGTTCTGAGACAGTTCGGTCTGGAGCAGGTTCCTTTGGAGGACTTTGATGATATAGCCACCAGGGTGGTGGCTTCTGCTTTTATGGATGATCCCTCGGTGTTTTCCTTTCTTTCCCGAGTATGGAGGTATGACGTCTTTCCTCCTCGGGTTATCCTCAGGCGTCCGAGACCTATGTTCCTGACCACTTGGTACCTGGATTGGTACGAGAGGCATTTGGGGGAGACTCAGATGGCTATTTTGAGACGGCGTGAGGCCATTGTGGGTGCGGAGGATCTGACAGTTTCGGAGAGAAGGAGGACCGAGGCGAGGGCCAACCCTCACGACAGGAGCGGGGATATTGTGACCGACTATGAGGCTTATGTCAAGAGACAGGAGAGGAGGACTCCTATGCTACCAGCAAGGTTACAGGAGATGAGAGATGATGCTAGGGCCACTAAGGCCCTGACAGAGGCTGGTTTGATAGATCATGTTCCCGTACCAGAGCTTGGTAGGAGGAAGACCGACATTTTTCCTGTTCAGAAGAAGAAGACTCGAAGGGGGAAGAAGAGGGGAGAGGCCAGTACGAGTGGCTTGGAGTGATTCTGAGTTTTCCGAGTATCCCTTTCTTGTTGTAGCAGACACATTAGCTTGATTATGTATCTTAATTTCTTTTAGCAGGTTGCCAGTTGTAGGAATGAATTGGGCTTAGACTCATCAAAAAGCTTTTAACTGTAATGAATATGTGAATTGCTTTAGAGTTTTTCGAGACGCTTTCATGGTCTGATCAATGTGTTGATGACAAAGTATGTCTCCTTTATTTGTTTTTTAGACCGAACCGTTTCCGGCTGCCTACGTTCCCTTCGGACAAAAGGGCTCAGGTCTTCGTAGTTCGACCCGGATAAAATTTTTTGTTTTTTTTTTTTGTGCAACCATGTTTTTTACCTAGGCCTCCCTTTTCGGGTTTTCAACCTAGTTGGGTATTACTCTTTTAGCACTCCCTTTTTTCTTTTGGTTTTTTTTTTTTTGACTTTTTTTTTGTTTTACGCGTAGTATCTGCGCAGCTTGTCACCGTTCACTGGGTGTACGAAAGGATTTCCGTCAAGATCTGCAAGTTGCATGGCTTCTCCGGAAAAGATTTTCTAAACGACGTATGGTCCAACCCAGACAGGCTCCCATTTGCCAAGCGGGTTGATGCGGACTAGGGGCTTCTCTTTCAAGACGAGATCACCTTCCCTGATTTCCCGATGTTTTACTTTCTTGTCGAAGGCTTTGGCCATTCTTCCTTGGTAGGCTCGGATGTGTTCCATGGCTTTCAATCGGCGCTCATCTAGCAGGGCCAATTCATCATGGCGACTTTGGAGCCATTCGACCTCATTGATTTGGCTTTCAAGTAGCACACGGAGTGAGGAGATTTCTAGCTCGATTGGGAGTACGGCCTCCATTCCGTAGGTGAGGGCAAACGGTGTCTCCCCTGTTGCTGTTCTGACTGATGTTCTGTAGCCCCAGAGTGCCAGGTGTAGCTTCTCGGGCCAATCTCTGCCTCGGACAGCCATTTTCCGGATAATGTTTTCCAGAGTCTTGTTTGCCGCTTCGACGGCTCCGTTGGTTTGGGGCCTATAGGGAGATGACTTGTGACGAGTTATTCTGAATTCTGCCAGCAGCCTTTCACATTCCCCTTCGAAGTGGGATCCATTATCTGAGATGATTTCGGCTGGCAACCCGTATCTGCATATGATGTTCTCTTTGATGAAGAGGGCTACATTCTTTAAATTGAGGATTTTGTAGGACTTGGCTTTAACCCATTTGGTGAAATAGTCCACTGCCACCAGGACGAATTCGTGGCCGTTGCTGCCTGGTGGTGTGATTTTGCCTATGACGTCAATTCCCCAAGTGACGAAAGGCCAAGGGGTTGTCATGCAGTATAACTCGTGAGGAGGCAAATGATTAAGATTTGAGTATCGCTGGCATTTGTCGCAGCTTCTGACGAACTGGATGCAGTCAGTTTCCATAGAGATCCAAAAGTATCCCATTCTCAATATGATTTGCATCAGGGCCCGAGCATTCATGTGGGGGCCACAGGTACCACCGTGTATTTCTTTCATGAGTTCCGTTGCCTCTTGTTTGCCGATACATCGCAGGAGGGGGCCTTGGTAACGCTTCTTGTACAGCATATTTCCCAAAAGAACATAGTGGGAGGCGAGTTGCTTCAGAGCTAAAAGGCTTTTTGCCTTGATTCCTTCCTTATATTCCCCATCTTCATTTTTGAAAGAGGCTTCGCCGTTTTTTAGGTACTGATAGATCTGAGTATACCAGGGATCATTGGCTAGTTCGGCCTCTGCTTCGATTTCAAAGCAGTAAGCGGGGTTTTCTCTTCTCCCAACCCTGAATGGTTTGATAGACTTTCCTTCAGGTATTTCAACGAGAGAGGCTAGCGTCGCCAGGGCGTCTGCAAATCTGTTGCGATCTCTGGGCAAATAGTGAAAGCTGATTTCTTTGAACTGAGTCACTAGCTCTTTCATGTAAGTGTGATATTTTTGCAGGCTCGGGTCCACGGTCTTCCATTTGTTAGAAACATGATTGATGATGAGGGCAGAGTCACCATATACTTCCAACTCTTTGATATTTCTTTCAAGGGCGGCCTCCAACCCGGCTATGCAAGCCTCGTATTCAGCAGCATTGTTGGTTACCTCAAAGTTCAATCTTACTGCTATGGGGGTGTGTTCGTCAGTAGGATCGACCAGAAGCATTCCTATTCCGTTCCCCCTTTTGTTTGACGCCCCGTCGAAGAAGAGTTGCCAGCGATTTTCTCCTTCTAGAGCAAAGATTCCATCATCGGGAAATTGAGGTTCAGGTCCTCGGGACTCATCACTTGGGAAATCAGCCAAATGTTCTGCCATTATACGTCCTTTTACGGATTTCCTTGAAACGTAAGTGATGTCATATTCAGCAAAAAAGAACGACCATTTTGCCAACCTCATAGAGATGGAAGGCTTGTCGAATAGATATTTGATGGGGTCTATCCTTGAGACGAGATGTATCGGGTGAGACTGCATGTAGTGTTTCAACTTTCCCACTACCCAGACCAAACCTGCGCAAGTCTTTTCACAAGCAGAGTAATTGAGTTCGCTTCCCTGAAGCTTTCTGCTTACGAAATAGATGGCGTTTTCGACCTTGGAATCTTTCTTCTCTTTAGCTAGCATAGCCCCAATTGCTGTGTCCGTGACAGTTAGATATAGCAATAGTGGCTTTTGCTGATGTGGTGGGCAAAGAACCGGGGGATTCACGAGGTATGCCTTGATCTGTTCAAAAGCGAGCTGACATTCTGGAGTCCATTCTGTGTAGGCATTTTTCTTCATCAACTTGAAGATCGGCTCGCAAATCGAGGTCAGTTGATTTACAAAGCGACTTATGTATTGCAGTCTTCCCATGAAGGATTTCACTTGTCGTTGTCCGGGTGGCTTCATTTCGACTATGGCCTTGATTTTCTGGTGGTCTACTTCGATTCCCCGTTCTGTCACCATATATCCTAGCACCTTGCCTCGTCTTACACCGAAGGTGCATTTGGCTGGGTTCAGTCTCATGCTGTGGTCCCGGAGGCGGCCGAAGAATTTTCTCAAATCAACAAAGTGTTGTCCATCTGATCCTCTGGAGTGTATTATCATGTCTTCCACATAGACCTCAATTTCTTTGTGGATCATATCATGGAACAGAGCTGTAGCTGCCCTCTGGTGCGTAGCCCCAGCATTCTTTAGTCCAAACGGCATGACCGTGTAGCAGTATGTGCCCCAAGGGGTCATGAAGGCTGTTTTGGCTTGGTCCTCTTTTGCCATTCTGATTTGGTTGTAACCGTCAAAACCGTCGATGAAGGACTTAACCTCATGGTTGGCTGTGGAATCTACCAGGATGTCGATGTTTGGTAGGGGGAAATCGTCCTTTGGACTAGCTTTGTTCAGATCTCTGAAGTCTACGCAGCATCGGATCTTTCCGTTGGCTTTGGTCACCGTTACTATGTTAGAAAGCCATGTAGGATACTCAATGACCCTGATGAACCCTGCCCTGAGCATCTTTTCTATCTCCTCCTTTACTTGTAGGGACCATTCGGGCTTAATTCTTCTTAGTTTCTGCTTTACAGGCTTAACTTCTGGGTCGAGCGGTATTCGGTGTTCAACTATGGAAGGATCGAGGCCTGGCATATCTTTATAGGACCATGCGAACACATCCACGAATTCCCTTAAAAGCTCAATCAGAGCGTCCCTTTCAGTCCCTTCGAAGAAACTACCAATCTGCGTCTCTTTAGGCTCTTCCGCAGTTCCCAGATTCACACTTGTCAAAATCTCTTCGGCAGCTTGGGCTCGATTTTCCTCTTTCCGAACAACCTGCTTAAAGATTTCTTGGATATATTGTTCGTTTAATGTGTCTGCTTCTTTATCTAGTGAATCATTATTAACCATTTTTAAATTATTAGTTAATTTATCATTAGTTAAAGTGGCAATCAAGGGATACTCAGAAAGATTCGTCATTTCATTGAGAATAAAAGGGAATACAGTATTGGCTACAATTTCGTAGTCTTCAGGCGTGAGGCCATCGGGCGACTCGAGAGACTCAAACTCAACAATGAGAGACTCGGAGGACTTTACAAAGGTTGACACAAAGGGACGGGGGACCAATCCAAGCTTGGTGATCATTTCTTCTTTGGTCGCGGACGGGCCTGAGAGAGTTTCCCAATTCTTTAGCGGCATTGCTGTCAGTGACCTCATGACTCGGGGGTTATCTTGTTTCTGTTCTCCTTCCTCAGACATTGCTATCATCTCTTCGTCTGAGCCAGAATCAATCGTGTCCGGCGCCTGAAAACTGAGCATATGAATGTAAGGATCTTCTTGCGAATCTGCCGCATCCTCAATTCTGGAGAATTCTAACTCGTCACAATCTGACCGCTCAATCCAGATGTAAGGACGCATTGCGTCTCGATGTGCTGCTGGAAAAATCTCATGTCCCATGCTCGAGCGGAAAGGGTTAGCGGGTAGTTCTTCGAGGAGGACGTCCCATACAATGTTCATACATTCGAGTCGAGTCTGCCGGTACTTGTCGACTTTTATCATGAAAATCTCTTCGCATGGCGAGGCCAGAGAACGGGTTTGAAGCATGCTGACAAATCTCTGACTGGAGACTGGAGGTTTGTGTGCTCGTATCATGGCGGTATTCAGTGTTTCTTTCCATTCTGCCTCCAGATGTTGGAAATAGCAATTGAACTTGATAAATTGAACTGCTTCAGGATCTGCCCGCTTGAGTTCGTTGACATAGTTGGCATCACCAAATTCCAGGGGATTCTGATGAGACTTGCCTTGATAGTCCCTTGGTCGATTCGGAGGGGGTAGCCCCGGTGTCTGGCTACGAGCATGCTTGGCGACGGTCTCGGCTTCGTTCCCCATAAGGAAACTGTCACCCCTAATGACTTCAAGGTCTCCCTGCCGGTTAATGAACTTGACGCATTGATGGAGAGTGGAGGCTATGGCTTTCATGTGGTGTAACCAAGGGCACCCCAGTAGGGCTGTGAATTCGGATGGGATGTCCATTACATGGAATTTTGCTGGCACCATTTGGGTTTCGTACCAGAGTTCCAGAACCACCGTCCCCAAGATGGGACGAGACGTGCCATCATATGCCTTGATTGACCGGGTAGATGGGATCATGTGCCTTTCATTGATGCGTAGGGCCCGCACCATGCTGAGGGGAAGGACATTAACGGCTGATCCATTGTCTACCAATACCCCCGGGAGTGATACGGTGTTGAGCCAAATAGTGATGTATAAGGCTTCATTGTGCTTGGAGACATCTCTTGGCAAATCCTCATCGCAGAAGGTGATCATGCTACCATATAGGCGGGGATCATAGATTTGGTGCTTGCCTGGAGAAAGAGAGTCATCAAGCCAGTCACTTCGTGCTTTTTTCTTGCGAGGCAGAACCTTTGCTGAAGCCCCTGGGTTATACTGAGGCCGTTTGTGGCGGTTGCCATCCCCAGTCAGCATATTAATCGAGTGCGATCGTCAAACTGGCGTTGGTCTTTCTTTGTCGGTGTACACTCGGGAGCTGGACAAACTGAACCTTGGCTGATCCCGCGAGGGGATAGATTTCTGATTGGCAGTATTCTGGTGTCCGCGGGTCTCAATTCTATCGTTGGCAAGGCTTTTCGGCTTTTCTACCCCTGTTTGCTTTGGGGAAGACTGGCTGGAGTAGAGTACATAGTAATCAAATCCCCCAGATGGCTCCCCGAGCGTACCCACACCGGTATCACTGGCCTCGAACCTCTCTTTCAATCTTTGCTGGGAGGAAATTTTCTTCTTCTTAGGAGGACGGTCCTCGTGTATCCAGTCCTGATAGTCCCTTTCAAGGCGCGGGACAATACGTATATCCCACCAAATGTGTTCTACTACCGGTGGTGGATTTGGGACTTCAGGTTGAGCGGTGCTAGAGTGACTTTGAGTTGAATTGGTCCGGGGAGACCTGTTGTTGGGCTCATCGGGAAGCGAATGGTTGGACTCTGCCGGGTAATGAGAGGTATTAAGAGACGGGGAACAGCACATGTTTGTCTTTCGGGGAGCCCCGCGGTTGGGAGATTGCTAATGTCCCGAAGTGGCGTGTGGCCTCTTCAATCCAGGCTTGCCGTCCTGTTTTGGCGTTCTCAAGAGCTTTGATGGCCGACCATATTTCCTCCACTCAAGCTTTCCCGATCTTCATTACCCATGCTGATATCTGCGGGATCGGTATCACTTTGAGAGGGGATAACAGACGGTATGCCGAACTCTTTCGTCCCTGACTGCTGTTGGAATGGTGGCCCTTTGAATTGCTGTTTGGGGGCCAGTTGCCCCGTAAGTCGACTGCGTAAGTCCCGGCGGTGGAGACATAGGAATCTTGGGGTAGCATCTTGATATATCCAGGATGATTAAGAATGGGAAGAGAACTTTCTTCCTTCTTTGCGGTAAAAGTGTCATCGGAATTGAGACTGATAGTCAAACCATGAGTTGCAACAACCCCCAGAAGGTCATCAATTTGAGCCTCATGCCGAAGTCTCATCTGTTCTACCAACTGGATCCAATGCTGGTCTGTCTGAGGGATTTTGGAGGACGGAGTGACGTTGTCCCCATCATTACCGGCTGATGCAGACATTCTGAAACTTGGAGTCGGAACAAACGGTGAAGCTGCTGACGCGCTTGACTCTTCCCAACTGATCAAACGGTGACCCGGTATTCGGAACCAACCTTTGTGAGGAGCTGCGGGGGAAAAGACACGAAGGTTCAGAGATTTAGGGATTGAAGGAGGGTAGGTGTTTGGGCTTTGGGCTCATGCAACATGCAGTTATTTGTTCTTGTTTACTTAAAATATGTTTATTAACCTAATCGGTTGGAAAAGATTGCTCTTCTTTTTCGCAAACTACTCGGGATCCCGGATCGCCGGGCCCCATCACTACGTCTATAAGCCCCTTGTATTCCACCCGTATTTCGACCTCCCAGGTGGATAAACCCGGCGAGGGTCCTATAGGGCAAGCGGATCCCACCGACCGAAAGAAAACGATCCTAAAAGTCGGCGGGTAATCGAGTCTTAACGAGCATTCGATGTAAATTATGGACAAAGCCGACGTCAAAAGTCAAGATCATGTCCGAGGGCTCGACGAAAAGTCGGCATGATTTGACCGATGAATGTCCACAATTGATCTTGACTTGTCGTCAATTAGGCCGTAATTAGGCATGGAACAATCATTAATCCTTGATGACTCGGTGTCATGCCGGGAGCCGTGTATAATTTGTGCCGCCGAGTCAAAATCAAGGCGCCGGCCAATATCCGGTCAAAGTTCATGACGGAAAACCGGCGTAACTTCGACCGATTAGGTTCCGAAAGATATTGACTTGGTATGCCGACTAAGGCTTGAAAGGAAAGGTCTATACACGTACAGGGCATGACACATGCACCGACTAAAACCAACCGGGTCTCTGACAAAGTGTGTCACGGACAAGTGCATGGTCGACACGAGGCTCCATGGGATGTTTGGGTAGTCCTGTTCTTGCACCGAGAGGCGTAATAAGACCAAACGAGCCGCGACAGTGGGATTTCCGGTTAGGGACGTAGTGTGCAAAAGTGTAAGGTCACGTGCGCGTAGTGTGCAAGCAGTCTATCTTCTTTTTCTGAGTAAAATAGAAATTTTTCATGTGTCTTAAAAAGTATGATGCATGATTTTTTTTTTGAAATTTTTTTTTATTTTTTTGAAACTCCTTTTTTTTTTTTTGAAATTCTCCTTTTTTTTTTGAAATTCTTTTTTTTTTAAAGTAAATGCACACATAAGCACATAATTCAAAATTCAAGGCAACGGGTCCGATAGTCAAAATTTTGACTTTTCCGAGGCGGCCAAAACAACACGAAAAGGTGAAAAATCGACACACACCACAAATGATTTTAAATGTCGGGACGGAAGCTTGACCCTCAAAAGCTTTTTTTTTTTGAAAACAATGATACCGGTACGTGGGATTGTTAAACCACAATTTATCCCCGACTCGTGTTAGGAGGCGATAACGGGAAGTTTAATGGTTTCCACCAATATACCAAATATCATTTTTTTTTAGAAAAAGCTTATTTGTCCCCAGCGGAGTCGCCACTGTAACGATGTGCCAATTTTTCGAAAGGACTTTGAATTTTTCGTTTCTTTGAAAACCAATCGAAAAAACCCGGAGTCGCCGCGTCATTTTTGTTTTGAGGGCCAAAACTTTGAAAAATGCCCGAGATCAGAGATTTGGGTTCGGAGGTCACGTTACGCGCCGGGAAGAACGTTAGTGTTCACCCGGAACGCCTCGTAAAACGAGTCTTCCAAGCTAAAAACCATTTGTTTGTGTGTGGATGTGTGTGTGTGTTACTTTGGCCAAAATAAGTTGAAACTGAGGAAACCGAAAATGGGAATTCTTCATAAGACTTTGGACAGATTCCATGATTTTTGGTGTGATTTTTGGGTTGAGATTTGGTACTCAAAAGATTTTTGGAAGTTGAAAACCATTTCTGCCAGAATGAAAAAGGCAGTGGACACTTGATTTTGAAATGGACTTTAGGGCTTGAAAACTCCAGAATCTGGGAAAAGTCCGAGAATGAAAAATGTTCAAAACACCTTAAATAAGGTTTCTGTAAAGGAACTTTTCATTTTGGAGATGATTTGAGGGACCAAAACTTTCTGGAAATCTCAGATGTGAAATCTGGATTTCCAGAGACTGATGAACTGACCTTTAAAGAAAAATTTGAAAAATGGAGTTTTACTCACGCAAAAAATAAAGTAAAAATATTTCTGGAAATCTATGGATGTTGGATACAAAAAGTATTTCGTAGTAAACACCAAATTCCAAGTTTATCTATATCCAAAAAATTAAACCATGGACTGAGGTCTTAGAAAATTGCTACTGGACAGCAACTTCTCAAGAAAGAAAATGTGATTTTAAAGGGGGTTTGGCATCCATGATTGTCCCCATTTCCTTAGGCTTTGATTAGTGATCACTTGTCATTTTAGTGATGAATCAACTATATCAAGCCATCCTTAGGGTACATTAGGACTAAGCACTTCATTTGCTTGGGAAGGGGAATTTTATCCTTTGAAAAAGAGATTTGATGTATGAAAATGATTTTTAGGGTTTTGAAAATGTGTTTTCTTTGCAAGTAAGTAATGGACACTTTGAAAATAATGTTGATCCTTGTAGAAGATCATCCATGGAGATGAACTTCCATGGTGATTTTCTTGGATCTAAGGCATGAAGATGAACAAACTACATTTTGGAGTTTGAAAATGCATGCATGAATGAAGGAGTTTAGGGTAAGGAGAAGGAGGGTTTACCAATCTTCTTTGTGTATTGAGTTTTAGGCTTGAATGTAAGAGTGTTTGAGGCTTGAATATGAGAGTGTTTGAGTGAGTGTGATTTTGGGTGAATAGTTGAGAAAAAGGTGACAATTCTAGAGAATTCTCACTGTTTTCTCTCTATTTTCGCCAAGGTGCAGTTGTGAAAAATGTTTTTTCTCTCTTTTTTCTGAGACTGGAGGGCTCAATTTATAGCCCTCTGAAAACTTCATAACCATCCGCGCGGATGGTTCCTGCAGCGTGCACTGTTCATTAAATGCAGCTGCAGGCTTTGGACACAAAGAATATTTTTTTGAAAATTCAAACTGGCTGTGTTTTTCAACTTACCAATTCGGGATTTTCTTAATTCTTTTGCTTTTTGAGATTCTTTTGTAGGCTTAACCTTAAATAACAATGCCCACTTTGCCCTTGCTTGGTTAGAAAAGTTAGGAATGTTAGGAATGTTAGGAATGTTATCACTTTCGTTAATTTTCTAACGAAAATACTAACAACTCAAATTGGAGTACTTACAGTCACGTGCAGAAGCTGTGTCTCCCTTAATGGAGAAAGGCTCTTCATTGTGGCAACATAAGAAGAAAAAAATTGAAGAATACTGAATGTTGTGTCAACTTCACAGTTTTGCATCATGTAAAATACTGATGGCAAAACCTCATTCAGCCAGCCTTCCGTCGAAGCCCCTTAGTTTCCTCGGGCATTTAACCGCTTCGAGCATTCTAAAAGCTCAAAGAAAGATACCCAAGAAGCAAGGATATTACTCTTGATACCAAATGTAATCCCCATCCCCACTACTAGACCAAACACCTTATTCATATGAAGGCTCGTAAAAAGCAAGCTTTGACTGTGACTCCATCCTCTTAGAAACTACAAAGAAGAACACAAACAAGAATGCACCCCCGAGCCGATCCGGCAATCCCTCAACCAACATTAACTCAAATAGCAGTAGCATGAATGAATCATTCACTATTAAACCAATTTAAATCCAAGAAATATATCTCTTCATACATTCTAAAACACTCGCGCATAGTTCAGGATCAGAATTTCTATACATAGCAACAATGTCTTACAACGCCCTAACAATTTGGGGAACACACTGTTGCCTCTATTGTATCCTTGACTTGTGCCGCAATTGCCACCTAATGTTGAGTCCGTGGATAATCCTGGCTAATCAACTCAACATCAAGAGAGTTCAAAACTCGGCAAAACATATCAATAACAATTCCACCTTTGCTCAGGTTTGGCAGAAAATCAACAAACACCGAAGGCCAAACTGATGGGTAGTCAAAATAAATCAAAGCAGCCAAAACCTGAGCAGGCTTATTTTTTATAAATGCTGGACTATCCACAACCCTAACAGAGTTGTTATCATCAAGTGTCTCATAACACACCATAGAAAACACAGCAATATGTGTCCATAAGATAATCAAATTTAACCTCTACTACTACAAAATACAGTAACAATAACCTCTAAATTACACCAGAATATGTGATATGTTAATTGTTCTTGCTGGTTGACACAATTCTGTTTTCCTATAAAATTATCCTAGAATAGGACCCAAAATTATAGGTTGTATCAAACTAAAGGTCCTCCCACAACTCTACATATGGAAAAGAGTTTAAACAACTCTAGGAACCTTCGAGAATATCTCAGATATTGCATTCTGACCTTATACTCTGCAATGTTGGGATCCCATGTTTGCAAAATGGTATTTCATATGCTCATACTGTTGACGTGGTATATCACCTTCCAATGAAAACTTTAGCCTTTTGAAAAGTTCTGCAAATCACATTATTTCATGACATTGTTTCAGTTGATGGTAATATTCTAATAATCCTTTTTTTTTAATTTTAGTTATTAATTATTATTTTATAAATTGATTATTTAGGTTATTTGATTAATTAATTGGGTTTACCTTTCCTATATGGACTAGGATTATTAATGGCCTTTAGTTACTAAACTTGGATTACCTTTTATGGGTTGGACTCTATTACTTTGTGGGTTAGGATTAGGAAGCCAAATAGTCATAATTCATTTATCCAAGAGCCTCTTCTTTTTTTTTTTTTTTTGTAACGGATGAAAATACTTTTGGGTTATTGTAAAGCGGTGGAATAGAGTTAGAAATTGAGAGCAGCCGTGTGAGAGAGGGGGAGCCGCACGGCAGTGAGAAGAAAGAAGGAAGAAGAAGGAGGAAGAAAGCTCCATTGTTGTAGTTCAAGATTCAACCCAAGGTAAGAACAACTCCCTGCTTTGTTTGAAATCAAGATCTTCGCCTGGTTATTTTTGTTTCATTACTATTAAAATCACCCTCACATGGTAATTCCCCATTATTCTCTAAAACTTTCCCACCTTCTTCTATGTTCCATAAAGGATTCATGACTTTTACATAATTTTACGTTGCAAAAGAAGAAATCACATTATTTTTCAATACGTAAGTTCTTTAAAAAGTAGGAAAAAAACTCAGTAAGAAAAGTCGCAAAAGAAGAAATCACATTATTTTACCTTCTCTATACGCAATTCCTGGATCCAAGATCTTCGTCCTGCTCATCTTTGTTACATTACTATTAAAATCACCCTCACCTTCTTCGAAACTTTCCCACCTTCTTCTATGTTCCATAAAGGTTCCATCTTTGATTCGATCGATCATGTAAAATACCGATGGCAAAACCTCATTCAAGCAGCCCCTGTTGAAGCCCCCTTAGTTTCCTGGGCATTTAACCGCTTCGAGCATTCTAAGAGCTCAAGAAGATACCCAGTAAGTAAGGATATTACTCTTGATACCAGCTCGTGAGTCCCCATCCCCAGCTACTAGACCAAACACCCTATTCATATGAAGGCTCTCGTAAAAGAGCAAGCTGACTGTGACTCCATCCTCTTAGAAACTACAAAGAAGAACACAAACAAGAGTCGCCGCACCCCGAGCCGATCCAAAGCAATCCCTCAACCAACATTATCTCAAATAGCAAAGAGTAGCATGAATGAATCATTCACTATTAAACCAATTTCAATCCAAGAAATATATATCTTCATACATTCTAAAAACACTCGCACAAGTTGTTATGGTCAACACTCGCACAAGAAATATATCTCTTCATACATTCTAAACCATTTGATGAAGAATTGTTATGGTCA
This sequence comes from Adenophora triphylla var. japonica, assembly GCA_022495995.1. NCBI lineage: Eukaryota > Viridiplantae > Streptophyta > Magnoliopsida > Asterales > Campanulaceae > Adenophora > Adenophora triphylla. The sequence goes on along the minus strand of JAFEMH010000152.1, from coordinate 4,560 downwards.
ATACCCTCCCACAAGTTGAAGTTATAAAAGGATTTAGGACCTTCAAGGAAAAGCATGTATTGGATGTTAAGTTTTTATATTTTTATAGAACTATAATGGATAGAACATTTGATAAAAATCAAATGCAAAAGCAACAGGACGTGAAGAAATGGAACCCCATTCGATAATTTCGATTGGTAATCAAAGAGCCACGTTGTCCGACATTACTAATAGTAAGTTTTCTACATATTCGTTCTTCTAATTGTTCGCTTTCCTTTTTTAATTACTAAAACTAACATTTTCATCAGGTGGAAGCCAACTAATGACTCCGTCAATTGGTTTCAGTAACTTTACAAATAGTAAGAATATTAATATTTTTTGTTGTCTATATATATCCTTTTCTACATATTCGTTCTCTATTCTTTGTCTATTGATTCTCTACTTTAATCATATACTTACATATCATTTTCAATTGTAAACATTTATGACTTATAACATATTGAAATATCATAAGTCGTTTTTATAAATTTCATCTGGTATGATTACAACTGGTAGTCATTTAGTTTCACCGATATTTTCTACTTAAAATTTTTCCAACTGTAAGAATATTAATTATGTACTATCAAATATTTTATATTATAAATACTGTTATGTTCTAATTAATAATTGTTACTCATTTTTGTATAGTAGCTGCCACACCAATGTGTACTAATCCAACAAGCTCGGACGTTAAAAGGTGCGGTAGGCCAATTACTCAGAGTCTAGAGAGCATACAATCTCTCAAAAGAAGGTTGGATACTTAGAAAACATTTCTCCTACTTGCACTAATCCAATGTCTACTCAAAAGAAGATTGCAAATTGTAAGAATATTAATTGTTTGTTTTTAAATAATTATATTTTTAATATCAATAACATTACTAATAATTATTCCATATTTTCGTTATCGTAGCTACAACACCTACTGGTACTAATCCAATGAGTCTTGAAATAAGAAGATCAGGCAGGCCAATTAAACAAAGAAGTGGCGTTTTGCAATCTATCAACAAAAATTTAAATTTTGAAAGCCATATTCCACTTAATCGCATGGATACATGTAAATGAAATCTATCAAATTGACCACATTTCACTATTGACCAAATTTTTTAACGCTTCCCTTATTTATTATATTATAATTCATATTATTATATTATTGTTTGTTTTTAAATATTTATATATTAAATATAAATAGCATTAATAATAATTATGACATATTTCCTTTATCGTAGCTACCACACCGACTGTTACTAATCCAATGAGCTTAGAAATTAGAAGACCTGGTAGGCCAGTTAATCAAAGAAATGGAGTTTTGCAAGAGCTCAACAGAAATTTGAATTTTGAGAGCCATAATCCAATTAATTTCATGGATACAAGTAAATTAAATCAATCAAATTGACCAAATTTTATTATTTCTCATGTTTTTTCCCTTATATATTATTTTATCATTCCTATCCTCATATTATGGATTAACATGTTTGTATATTTTATTTCTTGATTAAGGGAGGATTGAAACCCAAATTGACTTGCCAACAAATGAAGAAAATAAGTCCAGTACATCACAAGGCAATAGGGAAAAGAAAATGAAGGAAATTGCAACACCAACCACAGGTATGATTTAAGTTTAATTTGGTAAATATAATTGTACTTTAAAAATATTTTATTTTCATTATATATGCTTTCCTTTTTTTTTCAGTATTATATTATCTTTTTTAAATTCACTCACTCAAACCCTTTATTCTATCCGCTATAGATTTGAAGTCAATTGATGAAGCTTCAACTCTTTTCCTATGACTAACCTTATGAACAGTAAGAATATTAGTGTTTTTTTAAACTTTTTTCCTAAATTTTGGGCATTTTTATTAAGAAAAAGTAAAGTAGGAGATATGGCTCTCAAAGTATGAAAAGAAAAATTGAAAAATAAATGAGAAGTAACAATGGTAAGTTTATGTGGTGTTATGAGTGTAAAAATTGAAGTAGGAAGAAAGAATGCGTAGAGTAATAGTAAATAGTCTTTGTCATTTTTACAAGTCCATTTTTGTGTGGGACTCGACTCAAAATGGTAAACACTCGGTTCATATGAGACCTGGATGGATTAGATGCTTTTTCATAGTTTATATTGGCCATTTTTTATTTTTTAACCTTAAGCCACAAAACATGGAAACTATTTAACGATAAATATGTTTTTAAAGATATTATACTTAGTTACATGATATTTTTCTCAGGTGTCACTTCGACTCAATGGGTAGTCTTGCACAATAAGACCAATATTTCCTACATATAATCTTAGCAAATGGTAAGAATATTAATTGCTTTTCTTGTAATAATTTATTATTCATATTATAAAAATAGAGCATCATTACTAATAGTAAGGCTAATTATATTTATCTTAAAGATGTGACGCCTAACCGGTGCCAAATCCAATGAGCTTGAAATTAGAAGACCCGGAAGGCCAATTAAACAAAGAAGTGGCGTTTTGCAATCTATCAACGTAAATTTAAATCTTTGAGAGCAATAACCCACTTAATCGCATTGATACAGTAAAATGAAATCTATCAAATTGACTAATTTACACTAATTTTATGTTTTTTAAAGTAATCCCTCTATTTATTACTTTATAAATCTTATCATCATATCATGTCAACAATAACATATCTCAAGTTTTTTTATTTTGATAGATTCAAAGGTTGTTTAATGAATCACGAAGTGACTTGCCACCAAATGAAAAAGATAAAAGCGAGAAACATCACGATGTAATAGAAAAAAAAGATGAAGGAAATTAAACAATCAAGCAATGTGTATGATTTAAATTTTAATTGGTAAATATAATTGTAGTAAAATTATATATCATTTCGCTTCCGATTTGTATGCTACATAGTAAAACAAAATACATTGAATATTTATTTCTTTATAGAAATTAATTACATTTTATGTTTGTATTACACATCCAAAGTTATTGGGATATTGGAGATCCTGATACGAATGTGAGCATTGTCATGCTTTATTTTTGGTATGAAGAGAGGACTCCGAAGAACAAAGCCAACGACAAATCCGAAATTCTCATTATGTTCGCATGCATGGTCAAGTACAACTTCCCCTCAAACATCCGCCTCAGTTGCCCGAAGATCTCCTAGATAAAAAGTCACGAAAATAGCAAAAATTTTATGGATAACATACGTGAGCATAACATGATGTATGCACATTTACGTCCACGTGGGGACACCGAGTAAGAGCGCAAATCAAGGAAGAGGCCCTTATACCTTCAAGTTGGGAGGTCGAATGTTCATCTAATTGGATCATTGTTGCCCAATGAAGGAACTCCTCCACTACCTCACAACTATATATTGGCGACACCGATAACGAAGTTGCGAACAGAGTTAACGCTATCGTGCATGTTTCTCTCATAAGTAGTTTATCATTTTCTCGCTTTAAGTACAAATCATTTGTTTGAATATATATTAATTCTATATTACTTGGTTTAAAATAAACAACAAACAAAAGTCTTCTCGACTCTAGACAATTCCATCAGAGCTGACTCGAGAAAAATGGTCGATGAAAACAACCCATACGCAAAGATTTACGTAATGCCTGTAGAACGTATTTCTATGAAAAATTCAAGTGACGTGAGACTTCGACCGATAGGAAAGCTATCTAAGGACGGGGAAGAGTGTATAATTTGCCAAAAACTTCGAAGTGGCGGCAAACTTTTATGTGAGGGCGATATTGATGATTCAATTGGATGTAAGAGACATTGTGGTTGAGGAAGCGGTCCGGTGAATTAAAACAAATACACGAATTCCACTCCATGTTATCTACCTCTTCGGCAGATCAGTTATTGTTTGCTTACGGGGAAGATGGGTATTATACAATAAATTCCTAGAAACAAACCCCTACTACAAAGCGATCCACTCTTTCATTAAAGGAGTTTTTATCATTCCGACTACAAGAGAGGTCTAAGTGGAAGGACCCCAACTCATGGAAGGTGGAATACTATTGCAACAACTTTTTATTTTACATGCCTACATAATGACGGATACACGTAGGCTTCAATGGATTCACGTTTCCATTAACCCGTTATTAGGGTTGAAACTTATAGCAAACTTTCTGACGCTAGCTTCGGGCAGGAGATACTCGGGTCCATCATGTGCAGTAGAAGAGTTGTGTTGCCATCAACATATCTATAGGAGGGCGAGATGGAAGACTCGTAATTTTCGTGATTTATTAGCTATTTGCAAATGGACAGGACATCCCATTATTGTTTATCACTGTTTACTTGCAATCCAAAATGGTCTATGAGATTACACGATTTTGCTAAGAAAAAGAGGAAAAGACCCGAAGATAGGCTTCGATATTTTATGTAGGGTTTTTAAGATTAAACTTGATGAACTCGATACATGATTTGAAAGAGAAGAAAAATTTTTGGCGATCCTATCGCACGTAAGTCATGGCTTTCACATTCATTTTATTTGATTAAAATTTATTAATATCCTTGAATCGCCTCCTTCCTTCGGGCAATTATTTTTATAACGTTAAACTTGATCACATTTA